>LPNX010503448.1:485431-568707 GCA_001517045.1 Pseudotsuga menziesii | reverse complement strand
AAAAATTGCTTTACATGGACAAATATGTGTTTAAAACGATGCTGAAATCGAATGTGGTCACTTTCGAAAAATAATAAATAATTGTATAATGCGAAAAAAAATTAACAAAAAATTATGCACATCACACTACATTTTATGTAGATCATGCTCATATATATATCTTTTTAAAATTATTAATGCAACATTGAATTACTCTACGTGGAAACGAGCCACTTATTAGCTTCTTCAAATTTTTAAGGTCACACAGTTCATTAAATGCAAAAATTCACACATTAAATGACATCAGAATATTTTTTTTTAAATATCACTATGAAGCCAACATAATATTCTACAATTTGTTTTTTTACTGCAAGTCAAAATTCACATGGCATATATGCGTTTTGAGGGCTTCTATCTAGCACATGAGTAAAAAATCAGGTTTTCATCGCCAAATTTGGCCAAAAAGTGTTACCCATCTTCATGGAATCACCCAGAATGTGTACATATGGAAAGAACCAGCAAAAGAAACACTTATCTCATAAGAAACAACAACAATGATAGCATATCTCGCTGAACGGAGATGCTAACAACACTTCACATACTGAGAAATACATGTCTTCATAAGGCACTAAGTTTAATATCTTGACACGGAATTGATACCAGATGGATGGGTAGATATACTTACTCCACCTACTACTGACTTTGTAGAGGGGATCCTACCCCACTACCTTGAAACCTTAGTTGCATTTTCTTTCTTTTCTATTTTTTAACCCATTTAAGTACAAGATGGATGAAACCCATAAAGTCATATCAATATGTGAAATGCTTTGGGCGTGGCAGAAACCTATACTAGTTCGGAATGGAAATTCTTTGGGCGTGGAAACAACCTATACTAGTTTGGAATGGAAAAAGCATTGTAGGGTCAATGTGCAGCAATCGACCAAGATGCACACGATCCATTTGCAGCACTGGAGCGCATCAATAAAGATGCATACCCAAATATTAAAGGAGGGATTTGAAAAATATGAAATATTAAAGGAGGTATTGTTTACAAGGAGTATTATAGAATTGTTGATATCAGCAACGTTGCCGCTGGTTCCTAGGGCACAAGAACCCAAGGCAACGTCATATTGACCAGACCAATAATAAGCTTAAAAAATAGACATTTATGAAACTAAAAATAATAATAATAATAATAATAATACAAAACTTTAGTATAACTTCTATGTTTTTTTTAATTATTACGAATTGATCCAAATAATTGCCCTGAGCGATTCATATATATCCCCTTTCTAGGGACATAATAAATAGAGTTGGGTGGAGTATATAGATGCACAATTATTCATGTATTAAAATAAACAGATAATACTTTCATGCAAAAGTTAATAATGATCAGACGTTAATGTTTCTATTATCATTCTCTTTCTAACTATGCTAACCAATTATTTTCTTTTATTTTTAAATAAAAACTAAGTATAATTTGTATTAGTATTAAAATTTTGTTTCCAGCTGACTGACACCAAAATTCAAAGTATTGTAAAAAAAACTATAAAGACAAAACTGATAATATTAATGATTTTTTTTTCTCAAAATAACTTCTACATTTTTTCATCTATTCCAATATTGTTGGCACTATATACCCACACAAATTGTACACTAAATAAATGTAACAAGATATAATGGATCAAAAAATGAGTTAGGAGTCATTGTTGACCAAAACTATCCATATCAATAATTTTGATTCCCCCCATTGACTAGTTGAATGACATAATCCTCGGCCATTGCTTTAGCTTCCACAAAAGAAAAAAAATCGGCTATGACTACATTGATTCATCTAGACCAACTTGTCCAGTTCGATTCTCATTTCATCCAAGATGTCACTCTGGTCATGCATATTGCTTTTGATGTCGTTGATTCTTGATTCTAGGTTAGAAGAGTAATATGAGAACTATCTTAGTGCTTCCAACAATCCTCCAATTTGGTCGTGGATGGCCCATAGTATATATTTGAATTCCTCTACATCAATATGAAAGTTACTAAAGAGGTTCCTTTAGGTAAACATATTCTCAGATTCTCAATTTCCCAAGACTTAATAAGTTGGATGAGGTTTGTATGAACCCCCTTCTCAAAGCTTCTAAACCAGTGGGCTAAATTCTATGCATTCCAAGAGCCCCCAACTATGACCTCCTTAATTTTCCTAATACAATTTATGGTGTCCAATAATTTGGCATAGGATGAAAGGGATCCCAAAATTGCATCAACTAGGATTATTTACTTCAAGATCAAACTAGTTAGTCTTGAAACAATTCCCTATGATTGGAGGCCTTGATGAGACACCGAAAACAGAGAGCTAGGAACATAAATCCTGTTGAAAAAATGGAAGTTCATGAACCTACGTAGAATTCATACATTTCTCCTTGCTCTCAACCACGTTTCTCGTTCACGGGAACAACTAACCAAATACATGAACCCTCCATATCGCTTACAATAGTCGAGGCCTTGAATTCACTTGTGTGAGCTTGGTACACTTGGTGGGTGGTTAAGTGCTCATGTGAGTCCCTTTTAACTTCCTTAACACCTCAGGCACATTCGACCTGGATTATGTGCCCCTTCCGAAGCCTCCATCTACCACCTAACACCTGCTCCATCAAGGCTATAATATGCCCCTTTGTATAACTGCCTAATGTGGGTGAGTTCACCTTGTTCCTATGTTTTAAATACATGGAATCCATTTTATGTGAGATGGGAGTTGGTTTAACATAATCAATCCTTGCTATATAGACTCCCTAACTTTCGAAGTTGGTTGCTTATTCGTTATTTGTTTTCCCTAATGTAAGACACGCAAGTGGATTTGGGGAGGAAGCTTAGGATTCTCTTTTGTAGTCTCCCATAGTTTAGGTCCTTTCCTTTCGTATAGTTGTGCATTTTGCAGATTACAATCATGAAGTATTTGTAGATGTGTGGTTTCAATACCTCAAGAAAAGCTAAAATCTCTACTCCTCGAAGAAAAGCTAACCATTTTTCTTGGTCATTTGATTTGCGACCTAGACCTCATGCATAAGATTTCACCACATTCCCACCAAATTCCATTATAACCATCCACACTTGTCTCCCCTAATTATTCCTTATAACAGTAGCTTAGTTGGTGTTATAACACTTACCTCTCTTAATTTCAGCAAAACTTCTTGAGATCTGGAGTGTCCACCCAAAACATGTAACAACAATTCAAAATTCCTAATACAATTAGTTAGCATCATTGTTTTCACCATCATTTAACATGGTGAACATCTTCACTTTCCACTAATTATCCATGATCTTTATTATGGAAATAATGTGTATATAATAGTGTCACTTAGATAACATTGTTATTTCATCTCACGTTGATGTCTATGTGTCTTTACACACCACTCAACCTTTACCCTCACTCATTTTTGTGTGTTTTTTTTTAAGTTTGATATTTTCATTATTAATTTCTACTTTAATGAAATTAATATATTGTGAAATTAAAATTATAACGTATGTATTTGTTTAATATGATATTACATTAATTTGTTAAGTCATTTTTTATCCATTCAATTTAAATATGAAAATGATAATAAAAATAATTGCCATTAAAAAATTGTGAAATTAAAATTATAACGTATGTATTTGTTTAATATGCTATTACATTAATTTGTTAAGTCATTTTTTATCCATTCAATTTAAATATGAAAATGATAATAAAAATAATTGCCATTAAAAAATTGTGAAATTAAAATTATAACGTATGTATTTGTTTAATATGCTATTACATTAATTTGTTAAGTCATTTTTTATCCATTCAATTTAAATATGAAAATGATAATAAAAATAATTGCCATTAAAAAATTGTGAAATTAAAATTATAACGTATGTATTTGTTTAATATGCTATTACATTAATTTGTTAAGTCATTTTTTATCCATTCAATTTAAATATGAAAATGATAATAAAAATAATTGCCATTAAAAAATTGTGAAATTAAAATTATAACGTATGTATTTGTTTAATATGCTATTACATTAATTTGTTAAGTCATTTTTTATCCATTCAATTTAAATATGAAAATGATAATAAAAATAATTGCCATTAAAAAATTGTGAAATTAAAATTATAACGTATGTATTTGTTTAATATGCTATTACATTAATTTGTTAAGTCATTTTTTATCCATTCAATTTAAATATGAAAATGATAATAAAAATAATTGCCATTAAAAAATTGTGAAATTAAAATTATAACGTATGTATTTGTTTAATATGCTATTACATTAATTTGTTAAGTCATTTTTTATCCATTCAATTTAAATATGAAAATGATAATAAAAATAATTGCTTTTTATAAAAACTTATAGAAACATTTAGATGAAGTTTTAAAATTTTATATGATGATTATTATTAAATTAAAGTGAGACTAAGTGGAGCATCATTTGGACGTGGTGCGATGTTAATCTGTTTGATTTCCTTTTGAGGGTGGCCGAACTAGGCTTTTCTCTTTGGAGATGGTTTTTTTTTTATGTATATGGGAGTGTTGGGCTATAAGGAATTGTTATATTTTCCAGATGGTGTTTATGGATTTGAGTCTGTTAGTTCAGTCTGAATGTCTTTATTGGTTCTGCTTCCATATCTAGGATTCACACAATCAATTATTTGGAGCTGATGGTTGGTGAAAGGGTGGGTTTTTTTTATGGCGTTGAACAATATGGATTGTGCGGTGCTAGAATGGTTATTCAGCTGGTTGTGAATCACTCTTTTTGGATTTTCATGAATGTTGGTAAAGGTACCAACACTCGGGTCGAGCTCTTGGTGTTATGGGTCCTGAGATTTGCCATGGTTCATGGTATTGTGTTGCAGATGGTCCTGGGCGACTCCAAAGCCATCATTGATTGGGCTCCCAACAGACAGAGGTTGCAGTCTATATGTCTCTCTCACTGGCTTGGGAGAACCAGAACTATGATTCATCACTGTCCATCCAATGACTTTCCAGCATATCTTTCGGGAATACAATACACAGGCTGATTCTCTCTCCAAGCAGGGTATTGGTATGACTCCTGGTGTGTTTTTATGGAAGGAATTCCTCAATGGGAGTATTATTGATGCAAGAACTATGCCAAGTAATTAGCTTTCTAGTTTTCATTAGGATGATGATATGTACGTATGCTTTGAACTCTTCTTTTTATGGGTGGTGACTTGCCTTGGAGTTTTTCTTTCGTGAAAGGATGTATTTTTTTTTAGAATTTTGTGATAGATGTGTATATGCATCCTTAGTATCAATGATGCTATATGTTTTGAGGAACATCTTGCTCATTAAGATTACTACTTTGTTTTGGGTTATACTGGAACATTTGATACATTACTGTTCAAATGCTATTTGTGAATATATATCTTGTTGTCTTTTTGACACAGCTTTATCTAATTTAAAATTGTTAATGAAAAGAAAAGACTAACAAAAAGTTCATTTTAAAAATTGTTTATAATAATCCAAAGAAGAATTAATCAATATAAAAAATTTGCGACTTTATATATAACATAATATTAATTTAAAAAACAATAATAATAATTCTAAAAGCTATCCAATTATTTTAATAAAATAATTAACGAATTAGTTTTAAACATGCATAATAAATTATTTAAATTTTGGAGAATTACTCGGGCCAAAAACATTCTTTAATTTAATAAACAATATTAACAAATGATTTGAAAGCCGTAAGGCTGCAGTTTAATAATATATTAATGAATCGTAAACAGATTATTTTCCGTTGCCAGAATTTGAACCTGGATCGCCTTGGTGAAAAACAGGTATTTTAACGACAACGGAGACGCTTATGTAGCGTCCAAAATTAATTTTATTAAATGTTGAGTAATATATAAATTATTTAACAAAATTAACATTAAAGTTAATATCTGCTATCAGAGTGGCGCAGCGGAAGCGTGGTGGGCCCATAACCCACAGGTCCCAGGATCGAAACCTGGCTCTGATATTCTATCAGATTTTGCGTAATTTTCATTTCTTTGTTCACGTGTCTTTTATTTTCCTGTTTCTTTGTCCGTCGATATCTATCACAAGCTGAACTAAAGTCACCCTACTGTAATTTTTCTGTGTATATCCACCACTAATTGAATTGAAGCCACTTTACTGCTAGTGTGCTATTCATTTAACTGGTAACATAATATTCAGTTTTATCTATAACTCGTTCTCATCATAACTAACCCAATTCAGTTTCACCTGTAACTTGTTCTACTTCTGTTAAGGACTCCTTTGGTTAAAGGCTTGAGGGCTCCATCAAATAGAGCTAACTACTAGCTAAACAATAATTAATTTAAACTCAACTGAACTTCCATAAGGATTTAGCTAATTTTTAAGAACAATAGAGGAGTTATAATCCTTCTCTATTTTAGCTAATAACTATAATGAGACATTAGTGTGAGGTACCTATTATATAGTGTAAATGGAAAAGTCAGAAGGGATTCAGTGAGTAGGTTGTAAAGGATCTTTAAGAATAGCCCCAAGGGTTAGCTCAATTGGTAAGACGTGCGCACACTCTCTTGGTTCGGGGAGAGGTCATGGGTTCGAGCCTTGAGTCCTTTGGGGTTAGGCCTTCTGTGAAGATGGCCGGTGGTTTACCACCTTTACCATCCACTAATGTGGAGAAGTATTGCTGGGTTTCCGTGCATATTTCCATATGAAAAAAATGATCTTTAAGAACAATAGAGGAATTATAATCTTTCTCTATTTTAGCTAATAACTATTATGAGACATTATTGTAAATGGAAAAGAGTTATAATTTTAGAGTCATAATAGTAATCAATTTAGATTTATTTAACTTTGTATCTACAAATTGTGTATGTAAATCTTTGTAAGAGCTTACAAAATTGTGTATGTAAATCTTTCTAAGAGCTTACAAATTTAAGGAAATGTTTACACTTTAATATTAAAATGAATCTAAATTCGTTTTGATTATAAGTAATGTCAAAAGTATGTTTTGAAAGAAAGGAAGGTTGAATTTGAAGATATTCAAACCTTTAATTCAACATATTTTTTTTCGCTCATGATAATCTTCACGATTTATGGTTTGTTAGTCCTTGAACATGTTTGAGTCGAAGATATATTTTTCACCTATTTTAAAGGTGTAATAGGATCAACCACAAAAATACTTCATCCTATGGAATCTCTACATAGTTGTCAAATTTTATTAAAGCATATGTGGAATGTTATGGAGAGTAAATTTCCAAGCAATTAAAATTTTAGGGATGTAATTTAGCCCATGGGCTATTTTTCGATGTTTTTCCAAAACAAATATTTGTCAATTTTTATTATTTCTAAAATGATTTGCTCAAATTCCATGCGATAATTTTTTACTCTAAAAATTGCTAAAATTGCCCAAAGACTATATAAAGTCCTCATAAATTTGAATATTTTTACAAAAACATCGCCAGAGCTCAAATTTAAGAATTAGTAAGATCTATCAAGGTTTCCACACTTTAAGAAATTTATGGATCCTTAAAAATTTATTTGCTTCCAATATTATACATAATTTGGTCCACAACTACAAGAGCACCATTAACAAGTCTACATGGACCAATTACGAAGTACGCACCATCCTAGCTTTGATTGAAATAAACAATTCAACTTCCAATTTTTTTTTCATCTTCTTCAATAAAAGAGTTGATTTTTACTCTTGTAGCAACACTATGTGCAATAGTGTGATGTAGGGATCTCAAACAATGTTTATCATTATTGTGAAAATCATCATTTGTTGCAAATAAATATATGGCCTTATCAAATGACTCATTTGTGGACCCAATAAAATAAGGCTTATGCATACAAGTCCCTTTTAGTACCCTTGTGCTAACATCTTACTATAATTAAGTAGCGGTAAATGTTATAAACTAGGGACCAAAGTAAATTTATCTTATCTTACCTTAAACAGATACACCTATAACCGTTAACACTAACCCTAAAGATGATGACGATGAGAATGAGGATGATAACATTGATGTGATTTTATATTGATGATGACAATGATGTGATTATATGATGTCAATGATGAAAATGGTGACAATGGCAATGATGACATCATCATCATTGTTATTAATGTCATCGCCAGCATTGTCAACTTGGACATCCTCATCTTCATCATTGCCATAGTCACCATCATAATATAATATAATTGGGTGTTATTCTCACAAAGCATGTAATTATATATTGTGCGACATATTTTGTTTGGTTGCAAATTTGTCATTATGGGGTCAAGAATAAGATTAAAAACAAAATATTTACAATTTTTAATTTAAATTTCTCTTGGAAATACTAGGCTTTTGTATTTATTTACCAAAAAAATAAACAAGTGGTTATTTTTCCAAAATATAAACAAATCACGTATATTTTTGAATTGGAATAACTCCCAGGATGGATATTTCATTGAGAAATGTCTTATTTATACAACGAGGGGCGACTTTCGACCTTTTGGCTCCAAAGGTACATGGATTTTCATCTACATAACTAAAAATACTAATTTTAAAATATTTACATGAAACATATGGATTAGGTTTCTAGCATTCCCCCCATCATTCGAAGGGTTCTTTGTGAGTCCAAGCATTGTTTTGAACTTTTCAAGTTTTTCTCTTGCAAGTGCTTTGGTAAATACATCTACAATTTGCTCATTCGTGGAACAATGTTTGATGAATTGTTTTGGCTTCTACATGATATCAAATTAGGTGGTACTTTGTGTTGATGTGCTTAGTTCGATCATGGAATTTGGGATTCTTAGCCAACTTGATTGCAAAAATGTTGTCAATCAATAAAGGAGTATAATCCACATGTTTCTCTTACAAATATTCAAGTGTATTCCTAAGCCACACAATCTCCTTTGTTGCTTCTGCAAGAGCCACATATTCTTCCTCTATTGTGGAATCTGCTAGAACTGATTGTTTGCATGATCTTCAACAGACAATTGTCCATCCAAGACTCATAAGGAATCCTGATGTAGACACTCCAGTATCTTTGTCACCATCAAAGTCTAAATAAGAATACCTAATCGGTTTGAAGGAATCCACCTTAGGATACTCGAGTCCAAAATTTTGAGTCTCCTTCAACTATTTTAAAACTCTTTTGGCAGCAAACCATTGTACTTCACAAGGTTTTTGCATGAACCTAGAAAAGATCCCAACAATGAATGAAATATATGGTTTGGTGGTGGCAAGGTAGAAAAGAATCCCTACAAGTTGTATGTGCTTGGATGCATCCTCAAATTCATTATCTTATTATGATGTGAGCTTCAAGTTTGTTCCATTAGAGTGGAGAGAGGATTACATTCGGACATGCTGAACCTATTCAATAATTCTCCAATTTATCTAGGATATGAATATGTACTTAGGATTTTGAATCAATTCAATTCCCAAGTAGTAATGAAGGCATCCAACAAATGTCATCTCAAATCCCTTATTCAATTATGTCTTTATGGACACAATATAGCTTTCATTGTTTTCCATCATCAAAATATCATCTACATCCACCACAAGATATACAATAGATATTCCAACTTTCTTTAGAAACAATGTTGCATCATCAAGATTAAATGTTTGAAATTTAACTTCAGAAGATGCTTGGTTAACTTTTCGTACCATGTGTGAGGTTCTTGTTTCAGTCCATACAACGACTCAATGAGTTTGTTGACCTTTTGTTCTTTCCCCTTGACAACAAATCCTTCTAGTTGAAACATGAATACATTCTCTTTCAAGTGTCCATTCAATAAAGACGTCTTCACATCCATATGATGAACTTTCCACCCATTATGTGCAGCTAAAGGAAATAAAGTGTGGAGGGTAGCCCATTTTGTTGCGGGAGAGAAACCATCCTCATAGTTAATTCCTTCCTTATGTGAAAAACCTTTCAACACAAGCCTTTCCTTATGTGTTTCAATTGAGCCATTTGATTTTTACATGATATTATAGACCCACTTGCAACCAATTGGCTTGGATCCAAATAGAGGGTCCACTAACTTCCAAGTCCCATTTTTTATTACAACATCATACTAATTTTGTATGTCTTGTTTCCACTCATCATGAGCATCAAATTATTCAAAGGAAGCTAGTTTAAAGTTAGCAGATAAATTCAATTCACAATCATATGATACATCGATATTTTCTACTTCAACTGAATTTGAACTATCTGCATCTCCTCCATCGTCTTGTCTAGTAAAACTTTTCGTTTCCATATTTTTGACTTCATTACGATGGACACTTTCAAGTGTCTTTGTGACCCACTTCACAACTTTCCATTAAGGTCCAAGTTGCTCAGCTGGTGGTGCTCCATTGTCTCAAGATTCAATCTTTCAATTGTCTTGATAACATCATCCAATTGAACCTCTTTTTCTGGTGAGGTGGCGAGAACTTCTTCGTGAGGGGGTGATGATGCTTCAAAAGGAGATTCCAAATTTTGATCCAAGATAGGGATCCCCCCTTCAAGATGTGGAATCTCATTATAAACTTCATGAAATGTCTTTACATGGGTAAATTTGTCTAGATGATCAAGTTTCCTCTCAACAGACTTGTCATTTTTATTCATTTCAAGAAAAATGAGATTTATAGAAATAATAAAAAATTTGCTTACCTTGTCATAAAGAAAATATGCATTGGTGGTATTTGAGTACCCCTATAAAATGCACTTCCGACTCTATGCATAGAGATTTTTTCTTTGTTCCTTTGGAATTAAGACATAATAGGTGGAACCAAAGACACTGAGATCGCTCCCCAAAGAAAAGTTGTCATACCACATTTCATGTGGAATTTTGTTTCCAAGAGCATAATTTGGATTTATATTTCTTAAATAAACTACCCATAAAGTTGAGTCACCCCAAAACATCAATTTGACATTCTTGAAAAGTAACATGGGGCGTACCATAATCAAGATAGTTTTGTTCATTCTTTCTACCACACCTTTCTGTTGGGATTATATGGAGTTGTAATTTGATGTCTAATCCCATGTTGATGAACATAAGTTTTAATATCATTAGAACTGTATTCTTGTTGGCAGGAGATATGGATGTGCATGGTGCGCAAGCAGCGAAGACCAAGAAAGACTATGTAAGGAGAACAAGTCGACAAGGGTCGGCTTGGGTGTATTTTTGTACTTTATGGTCCAAGTTAGTTAGGTAGTTGGTCGTATGTGGACCATTTTTTAAAGGCACAATCCTATATATAGAATTAGAAATGTAGGAGAGAAGGAATCAATTCAAAGATATCTTTTTGTGAACCAAATCTGTGGTTTTGTTGGAGATTATTTGTTTAACATCTTTGTATTTGTTGTTTCAGTATGAGGATATCAACATGAAGATGTATTTTGGAAACTTGTTTTGACCTGCGCAAGTAATATGACATGGGAGGATGATGTTAGAAACTCTGTTTCTTTGTCTATGATATGATGTTTGCTATTGTTTTATGATTTTACTAATGCGATCTGATCGAATACATGTTGTGATATGATTTATGTTTATGAATGATGAGATTCTTTCGCATGGTAGATGAATCCATACTTGTCGATCTGTTTATGAATACGATGATGCGATATGATGTGAATGGTTATTGATGCGATTGAATACAAATGATTGATTTTAAAACCCTCGCTTGGATTTTTGACTAACACTACGACATAAAGAGAGCAAATGCATAAGTCCTCCTCCTTATTGTGGAAACGTGGCTCCTCCAGCCCTCCTTCAAACATCTTAGGTGAGACTGTATCTGCCTCATAGGTGTTGCTGGGTAGGGTAAAACTTATCCGAGTCGGTGTTTAGGCAGTCACATCAAAGATAGGTGTTGACAAAGTGTGAACCCTTGTCGATAGGTCTATGTCAACAAATGGTTCTGTAGTTGGGACCTTTGTGTGAGGAAGAGGAGGATATGTTGTGGCATCCGACGAATCCAGAGATCTAGGACTGGTCTTATCAGAAGGATCGAGAATTCACAGCAAAAGAAAACCACAGTTCTAGGTTAATGATAGAAGAGGGGTTAGGAAGACACATCTATTTTGATATCCAGGAATATTTCTTCGTTGAATTCTCGATAATCCTGTATGAGTGGTTAGCGCAACTGACCTATCAGAAAAGAAATTTCCAAGGTGGCGAACCTACTTTTTGGACCCCGGAGCTGATCCATCAATTGCAGGAGGTAGACAACAGAGCATCAAGGGCTGTCGAAGTGTGTCTTGAAAGCATTTTGGAAGGATATATCACTGAGTTCGCGGTCAACACAATCAAATTTTACAGTGATGTGGAAAGATAATTCTTCCAAGGAGCAAGAGGTAGGTTTCTATTGTCTTTAAAATTGTGGATTAAGATGCTCATTTGGGAAAAGGGTATATTGAAGATGAACTCCGACGAGTAGAGCTCTGATGTGCGGAGGTTACAGGTGCTACGGATATGAGGGTTGGATGGAATGATATGGGGTATATGGATGGTAGATACGATGAAACTGTGAGGGAAGTCGAGGAAGAGTGTGGTCTTCTGCGAAGTGGGGCAAGGTTCCGGTAAGAGAAGGTGTTACAGCTGATTTTACCACACATGCTAGATCACACATTTATGGCCTTCCCTGTCCCTCTGTAGACTCTTTGGACCCCATGGACTATTTTTGTACCTTTGATGTTTCCATGATCATCCCTAAAAACACATGTGATTTTCCATACGCGAATTTTTAACCCTTTCTCGTGTTTATACGCGGATTTAACCCTTAAACCCACGTACATCGGGATGTGTGCAAAAGGCCAAATATTTTTGGAGTTTTCCTTGATGTGGATCTGAGTCACTTGTCTCTTGGCCTTCCATATGCCTTGAGATCATTCGGATTTGACCTTCCATTACCCCATTGAAGCACTATATAAGGAACCCTTTGGATACATTGAAAGGGGAGGAGTTGAAGAGCAAGAAAACTATAGTCCATTATTGTTGTATCTTATACTTGATTCTACATCCCTTTGTCCCTTGGAGAACTTGGTGTTCTTCCCAAGATTTTCTTTGCTTGTGAGCTTGCTATCGAGAGATGGAGGATTGAGGTGGTGGAGGACTCAATTTCTCCGGTTTGCAGACGTGCCGACAGAGGTTGTCATTCTTGTAATCTCTGATTTATATTAATAGAAATATCTTTTCCTGTCCAATGATGTGCATTTAAATGGATATTGAATCCATGGATGCTTTTAATTTCTTATACATTATTGATTATATATTCTAGAGTAGGTCTAACACCGTTATATAGCATGCTTGTCTTGTTTGCTGATTGTCGAGAGAGCAAACTGCTAACACAAGTGGGATTGGAAAAGCTCAACGGGGATCTACATCAACCATCCGGAATAAGGTATGTTTCAAGATCCTTTAGTTTTAGATGTTTTATTTCTCTTGCATATTGGGAAGGGATTGATTTATGCAGTTACTCTGTCTATTGTGGTACACCCCAAGCCATAGGAATTTTTCTCCATAACAGAATTAGCGACCATACTGGGGAGTTCCTAGTCATTTCCTTTGGGGGTTTTATCGGCATTCAATGTTCTTGAATTGCTCTGATTTCTCTTTTTCTGAGTTGGGTCTAGGGGCATGTTTTCCTAGTAGTGCCTGATAGGAGTAAATTTTGTCTCATCTTGCCTGTTTGCCTTCTTTTTTATCTCTTTTTCTTCCTATACATGGTTTTTTCCTTCACAGTCGCGTGTACACATGGGTTTTCCTAGAATAGCCGCGTATATACACGGATTTTCTGCAAACAGTGATGTGTGTCCTAACTTTTGCCTTTTTGGGGAAGATTAAGTGTTGCTGGGTGAGTTTGGATGATTGCTGAGTCTTCTTGGATGCTTCTGGAGTCTGTATACACCTCTGTGTTTTACCAAAGATGCTTTTTTAGTTTAAAATTTTTGAAAATGTTCTTGTCATTTCATTTTCTATTTTTTGTTTTGGGATTAGTGCATTAGGTCTCTTTTACCTTGGTGCTTTGCTTGGGTTTCGTCTGATAGTGCTTGCAGAGTATAGGGGTTGTAGAGTCATACTTTTGCTTTTTATCTCATTTAATTCAAAAAATACAAAACATTTTCTTTTTGCATCATTATGCATTTTTTGCATTTTTGCATTTGCATGGTACTTGCATTAGGTTTGCTTGGAGAGTATTAGTCAGATTTTGATATAGGAATGAATGCATACTCATTTGAAGGAAAATTTTGCACTTCACGTAGTAGCATACCCCGTTTTTCATTTGACACGGTGCATTTGCATTGATTGTTAGGTGTGCATTTTACATCTTGTTGCGTTATAACATCATTAGTTGCACGACCATTTTCCCTTTTGAGTAATAAGCCAATTAAAATCAACGCATAATAAAGTGAATTACACTCTTTTCTTTTATAGGGTGCACCAACAAGATTAGGTTTTAGGGTCTTGGAATAGTTCATTGTGAGTAAATTCTCCAAGACCACTAAACGAAACATTTATGTGTTTGTCCAAGTGAAAGTGTGAAATTCCTTTATATAATTAGTGTTTCTCAGGATCCTCCTCTTACAAGGGAGTTAAGCACGAGGCAGTTGAGCGGTTATGATTAGGATGACCCCTGATTGTAACTGAGTAGCACCAGAGATATTTCTAGGATTATATTCATATCTGGGGGCTCTTTCGAGAGTTTCGAGCTTTGCTACCCTGCCCATACGGTCAATCCTGCCTACAACTGTCCACCTGAGCATTGATTATATTGAGGTGACCTTAGTTTCCTTACCTAGGTTATCGAGGGGGTACTTCGCAGAGGTTATTCTGCAGGTGTCCTAGCTAGGTAGGGGTCGGACAACACAGTCGCTATATGCGTTGAAGTTGAGAGCCACTATAATTGGTTACGAACCTTCGCTTGTTGTGTATGGGAGTCTCAAGCCTCTCCTAGGTGAGACATACCTGCTTCATTCGAGAGCTCACATATCCTACCCTTGTTTGCTTGCGATTTGGATTTACATTTTATAGGTGTATGCTCTGTGCACACTAGTTTTCCTAGGGTTTGCGTAATTAGATCGAGTCTTTTCAATTTTTGAGTCATTGTGGATTCAGGCGCAACACCTCACCATTCTCGTCATTTAGTAGGACTTCCTCCTTCCATGTCTCCTCCTCCTTTAGGAGAGAGAAATAGACAGTCTGAGCGGACTACTTCTCACTTTGATTCACACACGACGGGAGATCACGAGGATGAGATTCCTGAGATGTCCTCTCCACCTCACAAGGTTGAGGATGAAGATCCTACTCCCATATATGATCCTTCACCAGAAATACCTTCACATTCTGGTTATGATTCCTCATTCACAGGTCGTCGGTATTGGTTACCAAGAGGTGAGACTCATTATGAACCCGCAAGCACTAGTCATGTTCGTTATGGCATGTCTAATGTCCCTGCACCCGATCTGGCACATCATGTTGAGTCAAAAGTTGACCATAGCACTACACCTAGGGGCACTCCTATTCCTTTCCATGCGGAGAGATTTGGGAGCACTAGTCACATTGCACCTTCCATCCCAGTGGTGGAATCAACCTCACATGTCTGTCCTAGACCTATTGTTAGTAATCATATGCAGATACCAGAACCGAAACAAGTGACCATTGGGAACACCATTTACATCCCTTCACACATCCCTTTGTCCTCGAACCCTACTCCTTTGAATTCATTTTTTACTACCCTTCCTCCCCCTCATTCACGTGGTCCTTCAGGCCGGAATATCACTACTAGCCATGTTCGTACTGCGACTGCTCGCACGGTAGTATCTCAGAGTCAAGTGCCTCCTATTGTGTCGGGAGGTCATATCCCTGTTTTTGGATCGTCTCATGGTCCATCTCAAGGACTTCCCCATATCCCTAACTATGGACATTCTCATGGGACATCCCATGGGACACCTTATGGATCCTCTCATGGACAGTCTTATGGACCGCAATATGGACAAAACTATCAACCCTATGGGTATGGGTATCAACAACCTGCTTACTCTTCCAATTATGGCTTTCTAGCACCGCATAATCAAGGTACACCACATCACAATGCTTCCATGCAGCCCTATACGGGTCAAATGGGAGAGGGTTATTATGGCCAAGCCATGGTATTTATAGAAATCAAACTTACATGAACCAGAACTATCAGGGAGCGTGGCATAGACCGGCTCAACCTAGGCTCCCTTTCCTCGTAATGTTGAACTTACATAACTTATCGATACTTATGAATGATCCAGTATCTCATGACCCAGCTTGGTCGATTGTCCCTAACAAGCTTCCTTCGGACATTCCCAAGTTCGAGGGAAAATATGGAGAAGATCCTAGTGAGCATGTCACTACTTTTCACCTTTGGTGCTCTTCCAATTCCTTACATGAGGATTCAATCCATTTGAGTCTATTTCAATGCACCCTCACTGGGCCTACAATGAAATGGTATATAGAGTTACCAAGGGGGGCATATGTTTTATTTGATGACCCTGCCATGACTTTCTTCAATCACTTTCAGCTACCCATACGTTACGATGTTGGTACCGAGCTCTTGTTGACATTTCGGCAAGACAAAGCCACACATATCTCAGATCATATTCAAGAGTGGCACAGATGAAAGCGGTTGATTAAAGCCTTTATACCACCGAAATTTCTCCTTGAGTGGTTCCTCAAGTCGTTGTTACCTTAGATCATGAAGGATGTTTCTACATCCGGAGTCCAAAACGAGAAACAAGCAATATTTAGGGCACAAGAGTTGGATTTGATCTACACTCAATCTGGACTTTTGTATGAGATTATACCTAATGCTATGTGATCTAGTTTCAATCCCAAGATCAAGCTTGGGCCACATGCCGATGGCATTGTGGGCTGTACAAGTACCAAACCTATGGATTTGGTTGTAAAACAAGTGAGCCAATTGTCAATAATCAATCCACGTCGGGACAAGCCACGGCTTCGTCTCAACCTACCCAAATGGAGAGTGTACCTTCCGTGCAATTGTTGGACTAGAAGGGCAACTAGTAGCCTAGAAGGAATAAGAAAAAAGGGAAAAATAATCGTAAGGGTGGGAATAAGAACGAAAATGCTAATTATAATGACAAGAACACTCGTAATGCTAGGGTGGAAAGCAGACTAAACGTAAGGTAAATTTTCCTTGCAAGTTATGTAAGGAAGACCACCTCACTCACTTATGCCCTCATATGGAAGATGCCTAGAGGTTCATAGCATAGGGCCCAGTCGTGCTATCTAATCCTTTACCCAACAATCAAAATATGAACTCGAGGACCATTTATCCTCATTGTGCATCAGGTGGAGATCAAAATCTACCGGAGGCCAATACTAGTCATGGTTGCGTTAACATGGTGCGTGCTACTAAGGTTGTGAATCATGCGAAGGATTATGGTTCGTCACAGCCAGACCTTGGAAAGGAACTTGCTCCACCCGAGAGCCCTTTGCGTATCGAAAAACCTATGGATAAACCTGAAGTTGCACCTCGCATTCCTAAGGGAGTCCTAAATCGTTTAGGGTACAATCCTAGTGCCCAAGCCGCCAAGAACTATTCCGTTGTCGAGGATTTGGGCCAAACTCCTTGTGCGATGTCTGCACTTGAAGTACTTTAGACTTTTCCTCTGCAGAGGAGAGCCTTTCTTTCTGCTCTTGGGGTTGATGATGATAAATCTTCCTTCGTTATCAAATTTGAAACCATGGGAATACAACCTCTCTTGCCTTACTACATGTCTCTTTTGATTCATGTAGAATGTCTTAATATGACCGTCAAACGCACTGTGATTGATGAAGGCGCTGCTGCTTCCGTGATATCTTTGTCATGTTGGAAGGGTTTGGGTTCTCCCGAGTTGTCTCAATTCACTACTATGTTGAAGAATTTTGATGGTAGATCATTTCGGCTACATGGGATTCTTCCTTCTCTTAAGGTCCAATTGGGAGGGAAGACCGTTGCGATCGAGGTCGAGGTGGTTTATGTGCCCCTTGACTACAATCTTTTGCTGGGCCGGAATTGGATGTATAGTATGCAAGTCGTAGCCTCTTCTCTCTTTCAAGTGGTATGCTTTCCATTTAATGGGAAGATCGTTATGATTGATCAAACATCATTCCATAATCCAAGTGTTAATGCATCATTGGGAGCTTCTATCCTGATTATCAATCATTCCAGTCGACAACTGGGAGTGTGGGTGTGGGTATGTATTCGTCTCTTATGGGAACCTTTAGTTGTCCTATGCCCATTCTTATGATCAGATCTAGTTTTGATGGGGATTCATCCTCGTTGAATTCAGTATCTTTTCGCACTACCCATATGAAAGATCCTTGGATTCTTCCTTCACCGAGTCCTTTGATTAGACCTATCGAAACGAATGTGCCATTGCCTACAACGATGGTAGCATATCAAGTAAATATTGGTCAGGTTGCAGAGCCTAGTCCTTCCTCTTCGCAGACAGAGGAGGAGGACCCATATGTGCTACCTGCATGGGTAGTTGAGTCCTTTCACACACATGATTTCCTTGACGATGTTTTTCCATCGGATGAAACCATTATTGAGGCCATGTCTAGGGTTGAGTCACCTTGGGAAGAATTACATCATCGATCATATTTTCTTCCTGAACTCGACTGTATGGAGCGTGATAAATTTAGGGAGATTCTTAGCGAGAAGATTGGTAGTCCCGTGGTTCCACTGAGCTCTCTTGGTCAGATGGCTGATGGGAAGATGGAGAATTTATCACCTACTATTCCTATCGATCTTTCTCGTGATCCTGTAAAAGTTGAGAACATCTACATTGGCGCAATTTGTTCCCCTGATAAGATCAAGGAGTATACCAAGATATTTAAAGAGTTTCGTGACATCTTTTCTTGGTCATACGAGGAAATGCCAGGTATTGACCCTCGTATTGTTGAACATGAGATCAAGACCTATCCGGATGCGAAGCCAGTTCAACAAAGTTTGTGTGCGGTGAATCCTAGAAAAGCACCCACCATTAAGGCTGGGATAGAGAAACTGTTAAAAGCTGGTTTTATCTATCCTGTTTCCCTGATGGAGTGGGTTTCAAATCCCATTTCGGTTGATAAGAAGTAGGGAGTGATCCGTATATGCACTAATTTCCGTGATTTAAATCATGCTTGTCCTAAGGATAATTTTTCCACAACATTTATTGATAAAATTTTGGATGAGTGTGCGGGAAGTGAGGTATTCTCCTTCATGGATGGTTTTTCTGGATATAATGAGATTCAGATCAAACCCGAGGATCAACATAAGACTACATTTATTTGTCCTTGGGGTACTTTTGCATATCAGAAGATGCCTTTCGGCCTTAAAAAATCCGGAGCTACATTTCAGTGGGCTATGACCTTAATTTTTCATGATATCAAAATGATTATCGAAGTTTATTTGGATGACCTTGCTGCTCATTCTCATTTGAGAGTGCGTCATCCATACCATTTGAGATTAGTATTCGAAAGATGTTTCCATTACTAGGTTCAGTTAAATCCTCATAAGTGCATCTTTTGCGTGACTATTGGTCACTTGCTAGGGTTCATCGTATCAAGGGAGGGTATAAGATTCGATCCCTTAAAGGTTGAGGCAATACTTCAATTGTCTCCCCTATGTAATATTATACATCTTCAGTGTTTGCAAGGCATGGCAAATTTCTTGCAGAGATTCGTAGTTAATTTTTCCAACTTGACTAAAGGCTTTATGTGTCTTTTAAAGAAGGACACTCCTTTTTGCTAGGATAAGAAAACCCAGGAGTCCTTTGATTCTCTTAAGCAAGCCTTAGCATCGGCCCCCGTGCTTACTCCACCTGACTATAGCCATGATTTCTTGACTTATGTGGCCGCTTCCATGGAGACGATTGGTATGGTTTTGGTTCAGGAGAATGAGGAGCTCCATGAGCATTTCATATATTATTTGAGCTGAAACCTTATTAATGCAGAAATCCGTTATTCCCATGTGGATAAACTTTCCTTGGCCACCATTCATGCAGTTCAGAGATTGAGACATTACATTCTCCTTCGTCGAACCTTGGTTGTAGCTCATATCAATCCATTTCAGTTTGTCCTCACTCGAAGGATAATTGGGGGAAAATACAATAAATGGATTGTTATTTTGTAAGAGTTCGATCTTGAATTCGTTTCGGCAAAATCAAAAAAATCGTTGATCTTTGCGGAGCTCATATATGATTTTCCAAGTTAGGAAGAGGAAGAGGTTTATGAGGATACATTTTTCGATGAGCATATTTTCCTTATCCCAACTTTGGACCCGTGCTATGTGGATATCATTGTGTATTTGCAAACGTTGAAGGTCTCTACTCACCTTTCACGGGATGAGTGACAACGATTACATCGTGTAGCCAAGACCTACCTTATAGTGGATAACACTTTGTATCACCGTGGGGTAGATTCCATTTTGCGTCATTGTTTAACCCTTAATGAGGCTGAGGTTGTGCTGAATGATTTCCATGGAGGGGCATGTGGCGGTCATTTATTTAGGCTTTCTACGGCCCAAAAAATCTTGAGAGCATGAAATTTTTGGCCGTCGATCTTCAAATATTGTGTTAATGCGGTCAAGAAGTGTCACCCTCACCAAGTGTTTGCACGCAATATGCGCTCGCATCCAGTCCTGTTACATCCTATTGTCACCATCGGTCCCTTCACCAAGTGGGGGATTGACTTTATGGATTGCAACACAGCTTCGGTTGGGGGGAATCATCACATTATAGTGGTTGTCGATTATTTCATGAAATGGGAAGAGGCTATGCCCATGGTTAAATCTGACGGTGAGACAGCCGCACAATTCATTTTCAACCAAATTATTACTCGGTTCAACATTCCAAAAGATCTTGTCACTAACCATGGTAGGCACTTTCAGAATAAAATGATGGAAGAGTTGGCTTCAAAGTTAGGGTATAAGCAGGAGCACTCATCTTCTTATTACCCTCAAGCAAATGGACATGTTGAAGGAGTGAATAAATCACTTAAGTCCATTCTCCAACGAACCATCACACAAAGCAAGATGACTTGGCATATCATGTTATATCCTGCTTTGTTGGACTATAGAACTGCGGTTAAGACTACTACCGGTTTCTCTCCATATTAGCTTGTACATGGAGTGGAGTCTATCTTGTCGGTTGAATGCGAAATCCCTTCATTGAAGTTATCTATAGAGATTTTACCAGACACTTCCACATTGGAAGAACGTTTGGTCCACTTAGAGCAGCTTGATGAGTAGCATCAAGATGCCTTAGTGTCTCTAGAAGTAAATAAGTGTCGCGTCAAGGTCCAATATGACAAGTCTGTACATCTGAGGAAGTTTAGTGAAGGTGATTTGGTCCTTTTGTGGGATCAAGCTAAAGAACCCTTGGGGGTAGGGAAGTTTAATCCCATGTGGCATGGTCCTTACGTGGTCAAGCATGCGTTAGAGAAGGGCACCTACGAGCTGGTGGATTACGAAGGGACAGCCTTGGAAGAACTATAAATGGGCTCTATCTTAAAAAATACTACGCATGATCTTCAGCCAGGGTTGATTGTTGTATATTATTGTATAGTTTTTTGCAAAGTTATATTTTCTTATGGTGATCGGGTTTGTTGATTAGCTTTTCTTTCTTTTGGCAGATGTCGATGGAGTCTTCTATTTACATAGGATTCACTGATGGTGCTAGCTGTCACACTCAAAACTCAGCTTCGGCTGCTTGGGTGATTTATACTCCTGCGGGTCAAGTATTGTCTTCAGGAGGCATATGTTTACGGCCTTCTTCAAACAATGTTGTTGAATATAGTGTCGTTATTGAGTTATTGCATGATGCCATTTCACATGGTGTTCTCTCTCTTGAGGTACGTCTTGATTCGTAGTTAGTGGTTTCACAACTTAACGGCTCGTATCATATTAGGGATATGATATTATTAAGAAGATTCTTACGTGTGAGATTGCTAGAATGACAATTTGAAAATATAACATACATTCATGTTTCAAGAATTTTTAATCAAGTTGTTGACTCATATGCTAACTATGTGTTAGATTGACATTTGTTTCATAGACAATAAGCATATCACAAACATACATTTTCACACACTCGTAAATAAATAAAATCGATCATCATAAAAGTTTTTCATTAACATCCAAAATTTGACGTCATAATACATAAGTGTCATAATACAAAATTGGGGCTTCCAATCCACCAAAATATAATACACAGTCGTACAAAAAGAATTACTCTCAGGTCTCTAAACTCGAGGAGGAGGAGGGGGGGTTCGATCGTGGTAGCACACCACGGCTCTAGCTAGCTGTTGAAATAATCGAACCCATGCCCATGGTACACCAACCACCTGGCGCTGCATGGCCTCAAGCAAGTCCTTGACTTGCACCATGGGTACCCTGTGTATCAAGCGTATGAAGTTTGTGTGAATGCTTTGGATCGTTTGCTCCACATGCACACCCATGATATCATCTCCTCTTCCCCTTCGTCTATGACGAGGGAAAACATCCAGTCGTCATGGTCCAACATCTGCATACACATGACAGATTGTCACTATGTGTCGTCACACCAAAACATGTCTTTTGAATCAATATATAAAAAAACACAAAAAATTTAATAATTCAAAAAAATTTAAAAAGTGGGTTTGGTATTCATTACCTATGTCGCCATATGCCGCTCCTAGTGGTAGGGGAATGTCTGTATCTCCATGGAAATCTATCCCTGCATAGGGGTAGTCATCGATGGCAACGATTTGCCTCCACCACCATGGAAAGAAGTCTGTTGGGTAGGGGTTAGCCACCCTACCTCCGGCCAGTCTGCGCAAAACATTTTCCCAATGTCGTTGGTCCTGATCTCGAACTTCGTGTGGAGGAATGTCCACTCTAGGGCTTATCCCTGGTACATGCTCAAAGAAGAACATGCTCAGTATGCTTTCGAAACCAAAGTTTCTCACCTTGCCCATCTTCCAGTCATTGAGCTGTTGCTTCATGTTGCTCAACAGCGAAGTGCTCCAGTCATACACTGTGGGTCTCATACACTCCACCGCATAGAACATCAGTGGCCGAGAGGCCTGGTGGAGTGAAGCTAATCCGACTATCCTACCTAATGCCAATAGTATGTCCTTCAGTCCTAGCACCTGGACAGAGTTTGTCAGGATTTGACTCCCAACCTTTTTCGTGTCCGAAAAGCAGTACACCGCAATGTACTCATCGATAGTCAATCCACCTCCTGGCCCTCGATATTGGAGATTTACCACCTCTCCTCATCAAGATAATCTAGTGATAAAGTATATGTCCTCAATTTCTATACTGAGTGACATCCCATCAATGTGAAAAGACTCAGAGTCTGGATCTCAGTAATCCACTAGCATCTGGAGGAGTCTTGGTTTGGCCCTCAGGCTGCCAAGACACCAAAACTTATACAAACCACATGCACACAATGCTTGTTGGGCCATTAAGTCACCTTGCACGGCCACTTCCACATCACCATGTTCCCTTTCCCTCCATTCTAAAACCATCCTACACAAAAAACAAGAAGTTTGATTAATATTTGCCCTTGAAAATCTTATTTCTGGACTCATACGCGACTATTTGCAAAACAGCCGCATATGTACACGGGTTTGGATGTTTTTTCTGCGTATAGCCAGCCCTATACATGGAAAAAACCCCGATACCCGCGTGGGACGAAACGCACAATTTAGGTTCGCTTAAAAAATTAAATGGACCATGAAAACTTAAAAAATTGGCATGAAATAGGAAGAGGAGGACATGAGGAGTTACCTGGATCAAACGGTGTCGAATTTCGCCAGATGATGCTCCCGAAATTCGAGTTGGAAGTTTTGAGCTCAAATGGGTAAAAATTTGAAATGATATGGAATTTTTAAATTTTTTACTATTTATAGAAAATTTTTGAAAATTTTTACCCACTTTCTATAGTTTTGACCGTTTCTGACCATTTTGGACCGTTTTGAACTAATTTGATGATGTAGGAGTCTGTTTTGAGCGCAGTTTGACTGTGGTTTTGACCCGTTCGTGCTGATTTCAGGTATTATGTCTAAATTGGCATATAGGTTAAGTTTCACATCCGTTTGAACTTTGCATGAACTTATGACCGTTTCATTATAACCTTAGGTACGAACCCATTATATCTTGTCATGGAACCTTCTTGTTGCTTTTAGAAGTGACATGATGTGAATGGTAGAGCTTGACCATACATGGGTAATCTAGTTAGCTCCTGTTTTTCATTTAGTGCCCATGTCGACATTTTTCATTTAGGGTGGGGGAGTCCTTTGTATAGTATCGCCATGACTTTGCGCAAGAGCCTCATACTCCTCTTGATATTTTTTGCTAGCCTTTTCCCCAGGACTCCCTTATGTCAAGTTGTAATTGAATTATCATGAGTTTTGCTTACCTTATTGAGCCTTATGTTGGCTTCGATGACTTTGATTATCAGTCGTATAGCCCGAGCTTGTCTCATGCCTAACCAAGTAGAGCCATTTTATATATCTTTTGCAGCTTGATTCCCCATTTTTACCAGGAGGGGACTTTCTCCTGAGTGTCGTTATCCTACACATGTTTCCTTGCATTGAGCATAGGTATGTTCCGCTGCTTGGAACTAGTTTGTTTGCCCCTTGACACTCGTCTCCTCCTAGTTTGTAACTATAAATCACTTTTATTCTTTTTCAAGCTTTTCAAAATATTTGAAAAAGTCCAAAAAAATAAAAAACCAAAAAGCCGGACAAGAAAAGATGTTATCTTTGGCAGCAGTCGAGTCATGTCGCCTTCGAACAAAGCACTGTATATCACATCCATTGGTTAGGTAAATAGTTTGAATTTAGGAGTTGTACTCATTTCTCTGAGTTTATCGCCACCGACTGGTTAAGCTTCCAGTCCCTATGGAGCCTCTGTCGATGCCTCCTATGTCACAGAGATGTCCCAGTTTTTTATATTGAGTCTATGCTACCTACATTCAGTCACCATTCACCTTTATGCTCTTGTTTGAAGGAAGTTAAAGCCTGAGTCGACCATTCCTCAGTTTTAATTGACTTTGCATGTCGGCCATTCCCAATACTATTACTGGTTCATGCACATTATGATCGAGTCCTTCCACATTATACAGCTTTGCTGAGTACCTCGTGTTGGATGATGGGGGATGCCTTAATGCCCTCCTTCTAGTGGATTTCATCCCATTGAATTCTGATCATTTATTCTGGGATAGGATTCTAGAATCATTTTGAGTGCCTTGAGACTTGCAGTCATCAGTGGCAGGTTCTCTCGCCATCGACAGTTTTGGGAATACATCAATGTCCCTTGATCGATGGATTCTTTCAAGTGTTCGACCTCAACACATTTATTCACACTTGTTAGATTGCACTCTAGTACGTTGATTCCCATTTTCATTATCGGTGGGTGATCTTGTGTCTGTTAATGGTGTACATCAATGATTGGTAATCAAACGATGGACAACTATGTTCGACCTCGACACCTCTATTCACATGTAGGACATGTACTCGTAGCGGTTTGTGTAGAAGACTTTCTAGATTGGTGGCATTTCATATATGCTACCTCCTTGATCGTTCCAGTGTTCATGACATTTCAGCTCTCGTGACTTGATTCCAATATATGTCTTCAGCTTTCATGGAGATCATGATCCTTTGTATATCTTCATCATAGATATTCTGATCTATCTATATTGTACATGGTGATGACCACACGTCATATATCATGCCTATTCATGGCCATTGTACTCTTATGTATCCGGGACTGTTGTATGCACTTGCAGTCATATGCAGAGATATTTGTACTGTATTGTTGGATGGTTCATTCTTCCAGCTGGTTCTTCATCACTCCACTTTTCAGATGGACTTATAATGTATTTCGACCATCGTATCACCCGTCTGACCTCACACATCAGGGGGCATCTATTACAACTGATTTTAACACACATGGTAGATCACACATTTATGTCATTTCCTATCCCTCTGCAGACTCTTTGGACTCCATGGACTATTTTTGTACCTTTGATGTTTCCATGATCATCCCTAAAAACACATGTTATTTGCCATACGCGACTTTTTAACCCTTTCTCGTGTATATACGTGGATATAACCCTTAAACCCACGTATATCGGGATGTGTGCAAAAGGCCAAAGATTTTTGGAGTTTTCCTTGATGTGGATCCAATTCACTTGTCTCTTGGCCTTCCATATGCCTTGAGATAGCTTAGATTTGACCTTCCATTACCCCATTAAAGCACTATATAAGGAACCCTTTGGATACATTGAAAGGGGAGGAATTGAAGAGCAAGAAAACTATAGTCCATTATTGTTGTAGCTTATACTTGAGTCTACATCCCTTTGTCCCTTGGAGCACTTGGTGTTATTCCCAAGCTTGCCTTTGCTTGTGAGCTTGCTATCAAGAGATGGAGAATTGAGGTGGTGGAGGCTCAAGTGGAGGACTCAGTTTCTTCGGTTCGCAGACGTGCCGACAGAGGTTGTCATTCCTGTAATCTCTAATTTATATTAATAGAAATATCTTTTCTTGTCCAATGATGTGCATTTAAATGAATATCGAATCCATGGATGCTTTAAATTGCTTATACATTATTGATTATATATGCTAGAGTAGGTCTAACACCATTATATAGCATGCTTTTCTTGTTTGCTGATTGTTGAGAGAGCAAATTGCTAACACAAGCGGGAATGGAAAAGTTCAACGGGGATCTACATCAACCATCCTGAATAAGGTATGTTTTGAGATCCTTTAGTGTTAGATGTTTTATTTCTCTTGCATATTGGGAAGGGATTGATTTCTGCGGTTACTCTGTCTGTTGTGGTACACCCCAAGCCATAGGAAGTTTTCTTCGAAACAAAAGGGGCAGAGGACTGTGGAGAGTCCTGGTGCGACCAGAACAAGGAACTACGAGAGAATATCACAAGGTACTAAGTAACCCTACAACGACGAAGGAGACGACCAAGATATGCGAGAGCCCAAGGAAGGACCAACCCAAAGAAACAATGTACCCACACCTCTATGCATTGCACAACATTCAAGAAGAAACACCAGATCATCTCAAGACAGTCCAGTGTGTCATTACCAAAGTAACAGTAGCGGATCAATGGATACAAGAAGGAGGCCCAGGATGGTGGACGATGATGTGAAACTACCTATGTGATTCGGATTTATGTAGGAACGCAACATAATACACAAACAACCATAGAAACAAATATGCAGTGGAGATAACACTTCATTTCATTAATCAATAACTGAAACTTGTTTACATACAGAATGGAAATAAACTAGCTAGAGTGCTAGTAGATTATCTCTGAGAAGAGATGTGGCACCTACATGCCTCTGAACTCTCTGTTACAATGAGGCTCGAAGGCCTATATATTATTGAGAAACAATGCAAACCCTACACATCCAAAAACCTAACCCTAGGAGGTGAAACGCCTTAATGTGGGCCCCGTTGGGTAACTTGGCACATCAATTTCTTGGGGTCGTAACTTTATCATACTACCTCCATTTGACGTGCATGATATATCATTAGAAATATCTGTTTAAGGAATACATCCATAAATGACCAATATTGAGTCCAAAATGGACTCATATTTGCCTGACCATTCGATGCCAAAAAAACGTCGTTTAGGGCCTCAAAACGACTCCGGAAGTTTAGGACCCGAAAACTGCCAAAAATAGTAAATTGTGCTACAATTAAGGAAATTGGAAAACTTAAAGAAACAATGGTGGGGGTCCAAGAGGAATATGTGGGTGGCCACCAATATCCTCTTGGATCATTCCTCCCCCCTTAGGAAGCAATGGTCCCCATTGCGTTGAGTTCCTCCATGAGATGAGGAAACTTCTGTTGAACTTGGTCCCTGGTGAGCCACTTTCCCTGGTGAAGGATTTGGCCTGCTTTGACAACTCGATATAGCTGGATCTTCTGCTAGTGGGTGTTCTTGATCTATGTGTCCATAATCCAATCAGCTGTGGATTGTTCCATGCAGTCGGGGTTTAACTTTGTTGGTGTGAGTTGTTCTGCCACGTCTGATGTGTCCAGTAGAGGTGGAAAGTAGGGCCAAAGGCGGTCCACATTGAACACTAGGTGCAGACCAAGGAATGGTGGAATACTGAGCTTGAAGGCATTGTCCCCGATAACCTTAGTGATGGTGTACGGCCCATATCGGAGCAGGAGAAGCTTGCGGTGGGGTCCAGCGAGGCACTCCTTCTGTAAATGTAGCCACACTTTATCGCCCACCTAGAAGTTGTGTTGCACCCGATGCTGATCATGTCACTGCTTGTACTTAGCATTGGATCTGTCCAATATGTCATGAACCTATGGGTGAATGTGCTGAATGTGCTCAATGAAGCTGTTTGCCTTGGAAACTTTAGATTGGATATGAGCTGAATCAGCCTAAATAGCTGCAAATGGCATGGCTATGTCAATGGGACATAGTGGTTGGAATCCCAAGCCCACCTAAAAGGGGATATGGTTGGTTGAGCTATGGAGGGTACAGTTATAGCTGTGTTGTACATAGGGTAGGCTCTCATCCCATGTGCGTGGATGCTTTGAGTTGTACACAGGCAAAATGTGTATGATCATCCTGTTGACGACCTCTGTCTGGCCATCAATCTCGGGATGGAAAGCTATGGACTTTGTGAGCTTGGTGTCTAGCATTGACCATAGGATAGACCAGAATTTACTAAGGAACCTGCTGTCCCGGTATGATATTATAGACTGTGGGATCCCAAAGTGTACCCACACTCGTTCAAAGAGTTTAGCAGTAGATTCTGCTGTGACATTCTTCTTGTAGGCTGCCATTATGGCCATCTTTGAGAATCTGTCAACGACCACAAACACACAGTCGTTTCCATGCTTAGTAGAAGGAAGGCTTGACATGTAATCCATGGAGATGGATTCCCAAGGTCTACTAGGGGTAGGCAACAGAGTATAGAGGCCTTGCTTCTTGATGGATGGTTTGGAAATGGCGTAGGCAGTGCAGGATCAAATGTACTTCCCGATGTCCTGTCGAAGGTTCGGCTAATGGAAATACTTCTACAGTACTGCCACTATTTTCTCAACCCTGAAATTCCCAGCGACCTGACTGTAGTGCACTTCCCAAATCATCTTGACACACTTGCTTGAAGGAACACAAAGGTGTCCCATGTGACACAGTAGTATATACTGGAGGTGAAATTTTGGAACTCGGTTTCCCTCCAAGAGTGTCTGGTATGTGTGGCTGAATTCTGGATCACTCTTGTAGAGAAGTGGCCAATTAGAAGTCTCGTGCCCATAAGAGTTGAGCACGGTCGTTATCGCCACGATCGATGGTCGGCTAAGGTAGCCTACAACATTATTGGTGCTTCCCTTCTTGTACTTGATGTTCAAATGAAACTGTTGTAGATATGTGGACCACTTTTGATGGTGATCATTCTGTAACTTCCCTTGTGTCTGCATGAACTACAGGGGTCGGTGGTCTGTGTGGATGATCGTTTCCTTCCCCAAAATGTAATGCTTCCATTGTCGACAAGCCTATACAATGGAATATATCTCTTTGTCATAAGTGGGATATTTGCGGATAGTGTCGGATAGTGTCTCACTGTGATATGCAACTGGATGCCCTTGTTGAGTAAGGACTGCCCCAATAGCATAGTCAGAGGCATCTGTCTCAATCTCAAATGGTTGTTGCAAGTCTGGTAATGTGATCACTGGGGCACAGCATAGGCGATGTTTCAATTCTGCAAATGCCTTCTGTTGAGTTTCTGACCAAAAGACTTTTGCTTTCGCTCCTCCCTTGGTGACTTGACTCAAGGGCCAAGTGATATGAGAGAATCCCAACATGAACCTGCGGTAGAAATTAGCAAGGCCTAGAAAGCTGTGAAACTCTGTTAGAGTAGTTGGGGCTGGCCCATCCCGAATGACTTGGATCTTGGTTGGATCCACATGTACCCCACAGTCATCAATAATGTATCCCAGATACTGAACCTGGGTCATGCCAAAAGTGCACTTGTCCAAATTGGCACACAACTTGTGCTGTCGCAATGTTTGGAGGACCTGTCGAATGTGGTGGAGGTGCTCTTCCAAAGTCTGGCTGAAGATCAGGATGTCATCCAAGTACACTACTACAAATGAGTTGGTGAATGGCCACAAGATGTCGTCCATCAGTCTCATGAAGGTTGCAGGACACTTTGTCAACCCAAAAGGCATGACCAACCATTCGAAAAGGCGCTTTGAAGGTAATATTCCACACATCGGTCGGTTCAATCGGTACCTAGTGATACCCAGACTTTAAGTCAATATTGCTAAAATATTTCACCCCTTTAAGCTGGTCTAGGAGGTCATCAATCCATGGGATCAGGTACCTATTCCGGACAGTGATCTTATTCAGCGCCCAATAGTCAATAGAGAGTCTCCAAGTCCCATACTTCTTTTGTACCAACACGATCGGTCTCCCACATGGCGATGAACTTGGCCAGATGTGACCCTTCTGCAGCAGCTCCTGAATTTTCCTCTTGATTTCATCATTCTCCATAACAGAATGACGATAGATCGGTCCATTGGGTAGCGGTGCACCTAGGGTCAGATCGATGGGGTGCTTGACCTGACAGTGGAGAGGCACCCTGGTGGGTGAGGTGAATATGTCCCGGTACTCCTCCACAACCTTGTCCATTTGTTGTTGTTGTGTGGAGGGGCCTTGTCTGGAGGTTGTGGCAACGATATTCTTCTTGCCCTGAGGGCAGATCATCAAGAAAACAAACTTCCCAGTTTTGGAAATGAGCTTACTGCATTATTTTGCAGTAACCAAAGAGATAGCGGAAGGGGGTGGTACCTCTGGTATTCTGTACAAATTATTTCCCAACGTAATAATAACAGCGCGAGGCCAGGACTCATACATAGCATGTCGCTTCCATAAGTATGGTTGACCTAACAATACATCACAAACATCAAGAGGAGCAATATCACATAATACCTCATCAATGAAGGGATTGATGCTGTAGGGAAATCGACACTGCTGGCTGACACGCAGATCTCATCCTTGGTGAAGCCACCCGATGGTGTACGGCTGCGGGTGTGCTGTGGTCGGCAAACCCAACTGCTTCACGACGTCTGCTGAAATCAGGTTCTTTTGGCTCCCACTATTGACAATGAACTGTAGCGGGGAACCCTTTACCCACATCTAGGAGTGGAAAAGACGCTCCTCCTCCTCTGAATCTTCTGGTTCTTCCTTTTGGATCTTCGTGGTGGCAACGGTGGCGTTGGGCTCTGCATCGATAATCTTCTTCCCTCTGTCATTCCCCTTCTCGAGTTCCGATTTAGTGTCAGAGTATGCATCTGATTCAGAAGCCTTTATCTCGGCCACCAGTGACTGCTTAGCTTGACACTCACTTGTGTTGTGAGTGGGGCTCTTATGGAACTCGCACCACTTTCTCGCTTCCTTCTTCGGCTTTGCAGTGTTGCTCTTTGCTTGCGGCTTTGGAAAATTTTCTTGAGTTTCCATGCCTTGGCCATGTCCTTGGTTCTATGGTTTGGGGGCACCTTTCCCTTGCTTCTGATTCGCAAATCCAAAGTCTCGCTTTTTCTGTTTGAATTTTTGCTCAATTTTGGCAGCGTACCGATATGTCGTACCAAGCGAGGAGATGTCGAGGAACTCCATTTCCTCTTGAATGTATCTATGCAGACAACTGCGGTACTTCAGCACCAAATGTTTCTCTGAATCTTTGATACCCAACTTCGTGCACAAGGTATGGAACAGATTCGTCAACTCATGCACATCTTGATCTCTTTGCTGCCGCAACATAGTCCATTGGATGTACTTGTCCTCATAGCTTCCCACTGGATAATATTGTCCCTTTATGGCATCTCGGAAAGAATTCCAAGTGGGTACAACCGAGAACAAAGAGGGTTCCTCCTCATCCTTTCTCTCACAGTAGGTTTCCCACCAGTCCTTGACATGGGCGACGGCTTTGAATAGAGAAAAAGTAATATTTTCCTGGTCAGAAAAGTCATGAACCGAGAAATATCCTTCTAATAGATTCAACTATTTATCTACAGCATATGCATCTATTCAACCATCAAATATGGGAATGTCTAAGTTTACTTGTACCTTAAAAGGGGTTGCACCTCTAGAGTGGCTGCTAGATGCAGATGCACCGCCAGTGGGAAGTCATTGAAGGATCTGGGCGAAGTTATCCATCATCATGGTCCTTTGTTTTTCAAGGGCCTCCTCAAGCAACATTTTGATAGGATCTTCTATGCCCTCATCTTTCTTTTTATCCCCCATGGGTGGTCGTTGGGATTTGCAAGGCTGATCTTGCAAACGTTCAACCAGATCGAGCCCTAACTCTTTATACCCCACCCTCATTGGGGACATGCAAAGAAGGATCAAGAAAGAGAAGATTACTCTGATACCACTGATCTAGATTTATGCAAGAACACAACAGAATACACAAACAACCATAGAAACAAATATGCAGCGGAAATAACACTTCATTTCATTAATCAATAACTGAAACTTGTTTGCATACATAATGGAAATAAACTAGCTAGAGTGCTGGTAACTTATCTCTGAGAAGAGATGTGGCAGCTACATGCCTCTGAACTCTCTGTTACAATGAGGCTCAAAGGCTTATATATTATTGAGAAACAATGAAAACCCTACACATCCAAAAACCTAACCCTAGGAGGTGAAACGCCTTAATGTGGGCCCCGTTGGGTAACTTGGTACATCAATTTCCCGAGGTCATAACTTTAGCATACTACCTCCGTTTGACGCGCATGATATATTGTTAGAAAGATCTGTTTAAGGAATACATCCATAAACAAAAAATATCAAGTCTAAAACGAATTCATATTTGCTTGACCATTCGATGCCAAAAAAACGTCGTTTGGGGCCTCAAAACGGCTCCGGAAGTTTAGGACCCGAAAACTACCAAAAATAGTAAATTGTGTTACAATTAAGGAAATTGGAAAACTAAAAGAAACAATGGTGGGGGTCCAAGAGGAATATGTGGGTGGCCACCAATATCCTCCTGGATCACTATGTTCCATGGGAATGGGATCGAAGATCCTGAACAATATTGGTTTCTCTGCAAAGCGGTGTGGACTATGAAATAGGTCCTATACGAAGACATTAAAAAGGGACAAATTGCGACAACATTTCGAGGTCGCGCATTAGATTAGTACATGAAATATGTACTGGTTCCTAACCACAGATCAGGAATGGATTAATTGAGGAATTTAGGAAACCCAAATCTGAAGTGCAATACATTACCGATTAACAGACATACATTTACTTAAACCAAGAAACTATGTATGTGGGTACTAAAGCATGTGAATTTTTTTATAAAAGTTTTAAAAAACTGGGAGTGATGTGCTCTTGATGCATTAGGGATTTCGGGAGGATTGGTAGCTATTTGGAACCCTTTTACGTGCTCTTTCAAACCTTTTAGAAATTGTGTTGGGATCTTGTTGAAAGGAAAAGTGTGAGGTTTCTAAAAATAGTTGCACTTACTAAATGTGTATGCTCCCTATAAGGATAGAAGGCAGTTATGGGATAGACTTGATGATAGTGGTTTATTGAGCCTTGATAATATTGTTTTAGCGGGTGATCTTAATTTGAATTTACACTCTTTTGAAACTTGGGGAACTGTCCATTCTTCAGATCCTTTGGCGGAATATTTCTTAGATCTTTTCAAAAAAGATCAGTTAGTTGATATTGTTCCTCCCAAAATCACTCCTACTTGGAGAAGCAAAAAAGAGGGGGGTGGAGTGTGCAAAAGGCTTGATTGTTTTCTGCTGAAGGAATCTCTAGTGAATTATAGTTATAGTTATAAATCATGGGTATTACATAATAACATCTTTGATCATTTTCCTATAGCTTTACATCTTGATGTGAACCCATTGGATACTTTCAGACCCTTTAAATTTGATCACTCTTGGATTAAAAATGAAGAATTTTTCCAGATGATTAGGGTTTCTTAGGCTAATATTATTTGTCCTGGGAATCTTAATGTAATGGAACTTTTAGTATTTAAATTGAAGGCTCTTAAGAAGGAAGTTGCTAGCTGGACCAAAAGGAAAACAATTGAAAACATAACTTCTTTACAACAAATTGAATATGATTTTTCTGATCTGTTTTTGTCAAATTTATTAGGGTCTCACTCATATGAAGATAATGATAAAATTTCTGCTCTGACCAATTTATAGGATGAGATCCTTGTGAAAATGAAGATAAATTACGACTCAAAAGCAGAGTTACATGGCTTGAGGCCAGTGATAAGAATACGAAGTTTTTTCATAACTATGCTTCTTTCCGCAGGAATTTAAACTCGATTTGGGAGATATGTGATGAAAATGGTGTTTTGACCAGTTCTCAGGATAAGATAAAACTTGTTGCAGAATCCCATTTCAAATTCTTATTCAAAGATTAGAGGAAACCCCTTATTGGTAATCAATTAAAAGTTCTTGAGATTTTCCCTTCTTTTTTTACTAGGGAAGAAGGTCTGGAGGTGGGTAAATAAATCTCTATTGAGGAAATATAGAAGGTATTATCAAAGTTTTCCAAGGAAAAAAGCCATGGTCCTCATGGGTGGAATGCTGAGTTTTTTTTGGCTTTCTTTGACATTTTGGGAAAAGATTTGTTGGATGTTGCAAAATTCTCTAGAAAGGAGGGTTATATGTTAGGTTCTCTTAATGCAACTTTCATTACTTTGATACCAAAAAAGGATTCTCTTGATACTTTCTCTGATTTCAGGCCTATTTCCCTCTGCAATTTGGTCTATGTATTAGTGACAAAGATAATTGCAGATAGGCTGAAGCATGTTCTCTCTAAATACATCACGAAAGAACAATTCAGCTTTTTAAACAATAGACAGATCCTTAATACCATTGGTACCACCTAGGAGTGCTTCCATTCTGTTAAGACTAAAAATTCAAGTTCGGTGATTATGAAGCGTGATTTAGTTAAGGCCTATGATAAAGTCAATTGAGATTTTCTGAGGTTGGTTCTTCTTCAGATTGGTATTCCTGAACATGTTATGAATTGGATAATGGCATGTGTCTCTTATGCTAACTTCACACTTTTAATCAATGGATCTCCTACATATTTCTTTAAGAACACTGGAGGTTTGAGACAGGGATGCCCTCCCTCTACTTTATTATTATTACTTATGATTGAAGGTCTTAGTAGATTAATTTCTAAGGCTCGTTCTAAAGGCCTACTTTTTGGTATCAAATTTTCAGACGATATCATTATCATACACTTACTTTTTGTTGATGATGTTATGCTCTTTGGTCTGGACAATATCAAAGAATAGAAGATTATGTAGACTGTCTTGGATATTTTTTGCAATGCTACAGGTATGGAAGTCAACATTGAAAAATATTGCTCCTATATTTACAAGATTCAGCCGGATTTTTTTATTGGAATTGAAGACCCTTTTTCAGTTTAAGGTTGACCAGATGGAGAATGGATTTAAATATTTGTTTTTTTTTCTAAAACCTAACAGCTATAGATTGAAAGATTGGTTCTGGATTATAAAGAAGATTGAAAAGAGGATTTCAAATTGGGATTTTAGATTTCTTTCATTATGAGGCATGCTTACTTTAATTAAAGATACTTTGCAAAGCATTCCTGTTCATTGGTGTTCTTTGGTCAAGCTTCCAGCCTTCATTATCAATTCTATTAGGAACAAAATATTTCACTTCTTATGGTTAAGCTCGGGTTCAGAAAGAAAATTTCATTTGGCTCCTTGGGAGACTCTGCCTACTCCAAGTTATTAGGGAGGCTGGGGTATTAAGAATCTATCTATATTTAACTCATCACTTTGTTTAAAAAATTTATGGAGATGTCTCTTCGAACAGAGTTTGTGGAGTGAAGTGATGGAAACTAAGTATTTGAAGAATACTTCAGTTGGCACCTGGATTAGAAACACAGTCTATGATTCAAACGATGCCTCGGTGGTCTGGATTAGCCTCCTCAAGGTTCTTCATTGGCTAAAAAAGGGATTTGTTGGAATATAGGAAATGGAAAAAGTATACTTACTAGTATTGATCCTTTTGTAGTAGACAATGATTGTCCTTTTTTGCCATAAGAAATTACAGAGTAAATTTCTTAGATTAACATGAAGACCTTGGATTTATTGAAAAGACCCAAATGGGCCATCCTAAAAGGGGGCTATTGGTTGAATGCCAGAGATCTGGGATTCCCAGACATTTGGGTTGTTTAGTGGGAATCCTACATTGAAAACTTGAAATCTGTTGGAGTTAAACTCAAATCTGAGAATGATACTCTAGTTTGGTTTGAAAACAAAAAAAATGGGATCATTACAACCAAACTGGCCTATGATTATTTACTCAAGAATGGTCTTAAATTAGAGCAAAGATGGTGGCATAAATAGTTGTGGAAATAGAATATTCCACAAAAACTGAGATGCTTTTGGTGGTTCACTCTTAAGGATAAGATCCTCACCTAGCACAATCTCATGAAAAGGGGTTGGCAAGGCCCAAGCTTCTGTCCACTTTGTAGGCAAAATGATGAAATCGAATTTCACCCTTTTGTGGATTTCCCCTTCACCTTTTTGTGGATTGCCCCTCCTATTTACTGGTATGGACAGTTGTCAAAGACTCTCTGGGAATTAGTTTGGACTAGGGTGCTAAAAATTTGGAGATATCTTTCTCCAACTTGTTCCAAACTGTTGCTTCTTTCAAGCTTCTTCCTATTTTCATCTCTTTGTCTCTGTGGATTTCAAGGAATAAAGCATTTTTTCAGGATATCATGCCCAATACTCTTATGTGTGGAATTAGGGGCATAAATATTTTCAAGGATTATGAGAAAATTAACAGCAACATAAAATTCAAAATCTTTGTCCTCCTATTGTTGTTGTCTCAGGTGCTGAAGGTTATTTTGATGGTGCCTCTAACCTTAACTATTGTGGTTGTGGCATGGTTCTTGTTTTAAACAAGGGTCATTTTTTGTATCTCTATATGGGTGGAGGATTGGGATCCAACACAAAGGATGAGCTACTAAGCTTATTTGGTCTCCTTCTTTTCGCTTTACATATTGGTATATTAGATATCAACATTTATGGAGAGTCCAAGGTTTTAATTGAATGGTTGAATGGATCTTCAAATCTTGAGGTGTTATTACTCAATCATTGGATTCAGAGAGTACAAGATGTTAGAAGCTCTTTTAGTCTGATCACTGTCAAGCATATATCTAGGTGCTATAATTGAAAAGCGGATGCACTCTCTAAATCAACCATTACACTTAAGTTTGACATTATTAGTTTTCATAAATTTTTGGATGGCTCTTTAATCCATGAAAGTGAAACAAATCTAATAGATTTGATGTAACTTAGACTAGAAGGAACAATATAATTTTTTGAGTAGTAGGGCTTCTTTTTTATGCTTATCTTAAGGCTTATTAACTAGAATATTGATAAACTTGAGATTTTTTTGTACGGAAAAAAAATCTATAAAATATTTTGCAAATATAATTTTTCCTTGATTAATATAATAGCAAAAAAATGTCTTTTTTTTTTATTTGAAAAATAGAGGCCAAGACTATACCACTTTTTACTCTAGTTAATATAAATATAATTTAAATACAAAAATATAATAAAAATAAGTATTCTATCAAAACACATTTAGATGAAGTTTTAAAATTTTACATTATGATCATTATTACCTTAGAGTGACACTAACGTAAAGTTAATTAAAAAAACCATTATAATAATCCGAAGCAAGAACTAATAAAGTATCAATACTTTTAGAAACAATAAAATAAAGATTTGCAATTTTATATATAAAATAAAATTAATTTGAAAACCGATAACAAAAACCCTTAGTTTTAAACTTATGCATAATAAATTGTTGAAGTTGTGGATATGTACAAAGCTTTAATTTAAAACAATATTAATAAATGATTTCAAAGTCGTGAAGCTATAATTTAATAATGTATTAATGAATACTAAGCACATTCTTTACAGAGATGTTTATGTACCGTCCAAAACTATTTTACCAATGGTATTGAGTAGTAAAATTCCTACTTAATGTACTACCAAGTATGTTTTAACATCGATCATCAGAGTGGCGCAGCGGAAGCGTGATGGGCCCATAACCCACAGGTCCCAGGATCGAAACCTGGCTCTGATATCCTGTGAGTCTATTAGATATAGTGTCTCTTTTTTATTTTTCTGCTACTAAAATAGTAGTCAGTTTTATCTGTAACTCGTTCTTCTCATAACAATCCCTTTTCATTTTTCTGTTAATTGTTGGTAAAATAATAGTCAGTTTTATCTGTAACTCGTTCTCCTCATAACAATCCCTTTTCATTTTTCTGTTGGTAAATTAATAGAGGGCTTGAATTTTCATAAAGGCTAGAGGGGAAACCCAAGGCGAGTAGGGTATAAAGGATTTTTAAGAACAATGAAGGAGTTAAACTGAGCTTTTACAAAACCCAATTAGTAATCAATTTATATTTATTTAACTTAGTATCTATAGAGTTTGGAGAGGGATTGAATCTTTAAGTGCAATTTTTTTTTGTAAGGATGTAAAAATTTGAAGAAATGTTTGTATCTTGGATTTGATATATTTAGTGTTAATATAAATCTAGATTTGTTTTGATCTTTGACAAAGCTATATTTTCAATCATATGTGAAAGGAGGTTGAATTTGAAGACATTCAAATCTTTAACTCAAGATTTCTCCAATCATAATCCTCATGACTTATCGTTTGTGAGTTCTTGAGCATGTTTGAATAGAAGATATACTTTTCACTTATTAATCATAATCCTCATGACTTATCGTTTGTGAGTTCTTGAGCATGTTTGAATAGAAGATATACTTTTCACTTATTTTAAAGGTGTAATAGGATCAACTATGGAAATACTTCATCGTATGAAATCCCTGCATAGTTGTCAAATCTTATTAAAGCATTTGTGGGATGTTATGGAGGGTAAATTTCAAGACAAGGAAACTTTTAGGGGCGAAATTTAGTCCATGGGTTTTACGGTGATTTTTTTTTCCAAAAAAATATTCGCCAATTTCATTTTTTTTATATGATTCACCCAAATTCCACGGGATATTTTTTTTTACTCTAAAAACGACCAAAATTGCCCTAAAACTATATAAACTCCTTAGAAATTTGAATATTTTTACAAAAAAATTGCGAAACATATTATGGTTTCAAATTTGAGAATTAGGAAGGTTCGCCAAGGTTTCTACACTTTAAGAAATTTATGGATCCATCAAATTTTTCGTGCTTCTAGGATTATACAAAATTTGTAATGAAGACAAAATCTAGGGGTCCTTCAATTTCTTGGACCTATGGGTTATGGCCACAATATGGACTTAAATGTGTCCATAGCAGCAATATCATTCCACAATCTATGTTTCCTGTACCCGCACTCGGATGGAAGAATGTCATCCTTATAACCCAATATTAATTGCAAGAAGCTAATACGTTGTAGGAACAGACAATTTGCTGCAGGAACAATGTGTTGTTGCAGGAATGACGCTCCAAGAAACCAAGACACTCATGCCACCATGATATCGTTGGTTTATGGATCACCATCAATCCATCCTGTGATCGATGGTGAAGTACCTATTATTCCTCTCTCACACAGCAACCAAAGCAACGCTCCGATGCACGACTTCACACACCGGCAACTTCAAACATACAACCCTCATAGCAATGACAACTCCTTCAATGGTATTTATAGATCATTGATATTCAACATTGATGCACAAGGAATTTGATGGACACTCAGTCACCCTCTGAGCAAAACATTCTAGAATCAAACCCTATTCCATTAAGAAGACAAAACGAAGCATCAGAGATCCCCGGAAACACCAGTTACACCCTTTTCCATGGCTGAAGTTCGAACCTAAGCCTGAATCAACCAAATGCAACTAATCCAAACACAAAGAGAAACAACGACTAGTTGAGATGGATCCTTCGTCGCGGGTCGAGCTTGATCTTGGAGCTGTGACCCTCTACTCACCTTACGCATTCACACACATTAATTTGTCAATTCAAATGGAATTTATACACACGGGATCACATACACAATCTCACATTTTCATAAAACCTGAATTGATACACTCAGTCATAGAAACACACAAAGGTATACATGACATTTCACAACTTTATTCATATGCCAAGCTCAATTACAGTACATGGCCACTAAGGCTTGACCTAGATTTTACATTGTGCAAGCCTATCTTGAAACACACAGGCTTACACTTAAATAACAAAATACATTTTGGTTCGGATCACTAAAAGGATCCGATCGAATCCTTAACTAAAATTGCTAATATCGCTCAAATACAACAACCACACGAAAATCAAGCAAATCACATCATCTTGTCCACTTCCTCGCCTTCTGGATGGTAAACATGTGTTTGATCTGGGACAAGGTACTCAATGCTCCTGCATCAGTTTGTTCCACAATTACAAGGACACCGTTAATAAGTCTACAAGAACAATTTCAAAGTAAGCACCTTCCTAGCTTTTATTGAAATAAACAATTCAACTTCGAATTGTCCCTCATCTTCTTCAATTAAAAATTGATTTTTACTCTTGTAGCAACACTATGTGCAATACTGTGATGTACAGATCTCAAGTTCAATGTTCATCATTATTGTGGAAATCATCATTTGTTGCAAACAAATGTATGGCCTTATCAAATGACTTATTGTGGACCCATCCAAAGACACTTATGCATATCAAAGTCCCTTTTAATACCCTCGTGGTAAAATTTCACTATAATGAAGTTGGACTAAATGTTGTAAATTGAGGACCCAAGTAAATTTATCTTACCTTACCTTAAACACACACACCTATAACCTTTAACACTATCCTTGATGATGATGATGACGATGACGACGACGATGACGATGAGGCTGATAACAATGATGATGGTGATAATAACAATGATGTCATGATATAATGTCGATGATTACAATGACAATAATGACATTATCATCATTGTTAATATTGTCGTCGTCATTGTTGCCATGGACATCCTCATTGTCATCATTTCCATCATCGTCGTCATAATATAATATAATAGAATGTTATTCAAACAAAGCATGCAATTATATATTAGTCGACATATTAACTATGGTTACAATTTTGACATTATCATTAGGTCAAGATTAAGATTAAAAATCAAAATATTGACAATTTTAATTTTAAATTTCTCTTGGAAATAATATGACGCTTTTGTATTTATATACCAAAAAGATATACAAGTGGTTATTTTTTAAAGTATAAACAAATGGCATATATTTTTGATGTGCAATAACTAACTCCCAGGATGGATATTTCATTGAGAAATGTCTTATTTATACAACTAGGTGTGACCTTTATCCCTCGAGATCCAAAGGTGCGTGGCTATTCATCTATGTAAAATTGAAGATATTAATTTTACAATATTTACATGAAACCTATGGATTAGGTTTCCAACATGTAACACCGGCCTAGATAAATTTTATTTACTGTGAAAAAATGTGTAAATAATAGTAATTGTTTTGGTTAAACCTAGGGTTTTGATGACTTTAGTTAGTGATGTAAATAAGAGTGTTTTTTATTATTATAATTTCAATAAAACTGCTAAGCAGTTATGCACAACCTTGCTGTGAAATGATATAACTTTTATTTATGTCAATAGCTAAGCTTTTCTCATCCCTAAGGGGACAAGTGGCCAATTGGGAAACAAACAGTTACTAACCAGGAAAAGTCCTAGGCAGATATAAAAAGCATGCATAAGAGAAAAATCCCAGCCCTAGTTTTCTCTAATAGAGAAGAGGAAGCCTTTTATACTTGCTGAAAAAAGAGTTATCAAAATATGAAAGAAAGGTGAACTGACAGGTTATCTGGCTAGTGTAAAAATTAGGATTTATGTAAATTTTACGAGAGCTACCAAGCTCTATGTGGTTTGTATGTGAACAATTAAGGTTATGGCAACTAGAGAGTCAACAAAGACTGAGTAATCGATCTCACGGGATCTGAGAGATTTCAATATCTCGTTGTAACTTTCCCTTGGTATTTGGTGGCACTTGTAGATAGAAACTCAGTTGTTTTTTAATCTAAAGTTCAAGGAAAGGGGGTAGATTCTTGCAGGTCACTGGTGACTTCGAGGCCCTAAGGCTGGGTGGAGCATGGCTTCTCAAAACCTAGTTTCAATATTAATTTTCAGATAAGTTTAACTTATTACTTCGATGGATGTGCTTTTGCTTGAAACTACCATTGGCAGAGTTAGTGTTATTTTCAACTGAAATAAAGTTTAAATATGGTCATTGTTTCATTTAATTAACCACTTTGTCAAAATATTATTATTATATTAATGGAATAAATAATGTATAATTATTTTTAAACTGCTCATGGTGTTAACACAAAAAATTTCTCAACTAGCTCTACATGGCCTAAACCACATACAAATATATTTTTCCTACCTTTTTTCCCTCATTTTTGACCTCCACAACTATGGTTTAACCTTATTCTCTCTCAAAAAGCTCAAAAATATAAAAAATGGCCTAAACACCAACAAAAAGAGCCAAAAATCTCACAAAGGGGCTAAAACCCCCCAAAAGAGCTAAACAACATACAAAAGGGCTTAAAACCCTAAATAGGGTCCAAAACCCTAAAAGAGAGAAAATGACAAGAAAAAAATATAAAATAGTGTGGAGGTCTCCATCAAAAGATTCACTTATTCTTTCTGTCATTATTATATTTTTGTGAGTAAGTTGAGAAGCCATCATTATCAAAATATTCACATCAATTGCCAATCATTCCATTGCCCCACCTCCTCCCATCTTGTATGTCGAGGCACCCTCCATACTAACAAGCCTGTGGAGAGGTGGTATCATTCCAAGTTAGGGAACGGTGGCCCACTTTCAAGGAAAACAAAAGGTATACTTGTCTCATTTTTGTTTATTTAGATTAGTAGTTATTTCTTATTGTTTACTGTGTTACTGATATTTTATTTGCAGCTAGCTCTATTCCATTGAAATCTACCCTTATGTCCCTTTGACAGAAGGGAGGTGCTTTTGCACATAGCTAGGGTGAAAACCCGGCTACAGTTTTTGAGACCATACTGGTTGATCCCATTAGATCCCTTGTTTTCCAGGTATTTTTGTTATTTTTCTCCACAGTTGTCCCTGATTAGACCCCCACAAGGCCGATGAGAGTCTGTATGGCACTAGTGCTTGTCCTTGTTGGCCCTTGCTGACTTACTTTTTTAAAAATTTCCAGCTTCGGCCCCAGTCGCAGCTTTCGGGTTGAAACTCGCAACCCCATCGCTGCTTTCGGGCCGAAACCCATGACCCAAGTCACGAATTCAGCCATTGAAATGCGCGACTTCCATCCGAGGGAACAATTGCGTCTATTTTTTGCACCAGAAGCGACCCAATCGCTGATGTGTGGCCTATTCGTGCGACCTAGTCGTCGCTGTCCAACAATTATAAGCAACCTGTCTGTTTCTGAGCCATTTTACTTCTGTTTGGTCTATCTAAGCGACCTAGTCACTGCTGTCTGAAATGTTACATGCAAATTGTCTGTTTCTGAATTAATTTCTGCAATTTAAATTTTGTATTCATTATTAAAAGATGGAAATTAACACTCTTATTTAGCCCCTCCTCCTCTACTCAGTCATCACCCTCTGGGGTATTCTGATATACGACGGCGGGTTGAGTAAGCTTAGTAATAGGAATCCATTTTTTTAATTTTTCTCTTCCTTTAAAAACAAGTGACCTTGGAAGCTATGGGGAGTGGAGACCGTTGGGGGTTTCACGGAGTTCGCGTACTCCCTGTTGAGCACCGTGCACTTGGAGTTTGACTTGAGGATCTACGGGTGGACTTGTTTCCACTTTGATGAGACCCCATCACTCCCTCTTGGATTTTAAGGATAAAAAGTTGGGGTAGTCACACTACTGGTTTGCATAAAATTACAGTCAGACACCTATTATTACAGTTTGTCTTTCACTTTGTTTTGATTTATTTTTACCTTTCAAACCTGCTTTGGTATAATCCCTTTGCTTGTTCCTTGCAGGGAAACTAGTGTTATTTCTTATTGCATAATTGAAATTAAAAGTAACAATTTCATACACAAGTGCACATACTCACACCAAATAATCAAACAAAACTCGGTTCATGACCCCAAGCGATACCATAAAAGTAACCAACTTAATAATCTTTCAGTTTGGGACATAAGTCTCAAGGGCAACAACTGTGGGAAGTGATTGGGCTTTTCCATAAAACTCATTGTGAGGAGTACCACAGGAACCCCAAGGTAGTTGGCCAACGAGAGGAATTTCTAAGAGAAATAGGCAATGACCCCTTCTGATTGACTAGATACAGCCTTGTGAGGAAAAAGCCAAAGCACCGTGTTCTGTCAGTATTGGTGGTCGAGTGACTACCTGTGAACCAATAGGAAGCCGTTTTAAACCAGGGTCCAAAAATTCATTACTAGTTACTACCACAAGCCATTATTAATCCACCAAGTTATTCCTCACAACTTAGGGGGCACCCCCCTCAGTTTGGGTCTTTGGACCATCACCGTTGAGGCCCTCCTTGAAAACCTTCCTCAATTTCAGAAGGACACATGACCTCTGATTCCGACTCATATTCCTATTAATCCGAGCCGAATCTATTCACTTCATCATCTAGCCCCATGGCTAGCAGAAATATCGATCCCTTCTTTGGAGGGGTGAGTGGCAGTGGACCCATGTCCCTGCCTGGCATCATTACTAATATCCCTGCTAGTGGTCCCATCACCATTGTGCTTACTACTGTAGGTACGCTACCCATTAGTGGCGGCCCCACTCTAGCTCCAACGATTCCAACTGTACCATCGTACATACCTGGGGGTAGTGGCCCTTCCAGGATCATCCCAACTATCCTTGTTGCAAGAATTCAACCTCATGTTCCCCTAGCCATGCATGGACATCATACTCCTGCAAATCCCGATGCCATTTTCGGTCCCTCCCAAGACAACCTCGGGTCCCACCTACCATTCATGGATCATCTTAACTTTCCATATTTGGCTTGATTAACAAATGACCCAATCAGTCATCAACCCCATTGGAGTCCCATGCCAACCAAACTTCCTTCAAACATTCCATAGTTTGAGGGAAAGGCGAGCGAGTGCCCCCAAAACCACATTATGTCATTTCATTTATGGTGCTCATCAAACAACATTGTAGATGACTCGATTAGACTGAGATTATTCCAATGCACACTGACAGGTGCTGTAGCAAAATGGTATATCAACTACCTCAAGCCTCTTACTCTGATTTCACTTCGTTGGCCTTCATGTTCCTTCAGTACTTCCAATTCCCTGTTCGATACAACGAAGGCATGGAGATCTTGTTATCTTTCCATCAGAATATCGCTACACACATCACCGACCACATCCACAAGTGAAGGTGATGATGTAGCCTATGAAAAATCCATCTTGATGACAGGATCTTCCTCGATTGGTTCTTGAAGACCTTGCTACCACCCATAGCCAAGGACGTCACCTCCGAACATCCCCAATCTGAGGAAGAGGCCATCTTAAAGGCCCAACAATTCGATTTAACTTATGCTCACTCTGGATACCTATACAACATTGTTACAGAGAGAAATTCCTATGGCTTGGGGTATCACAACAGATAGCTTGACTCTAGAAATCAATCCTTTCCAATATGCAATAGAAATCAAATATCTAACACTAAAGGATCAGACCTCGTACCTTATTCTGGAGGGTTGAAGTAGATCCCCATTGAGCTTTCCAACTTCAGCTTGAATTGATTAATCACTTTCCTCAACAACAAGTAAACAAGAAAAGCATACTATATATTGGTGTTAGATCTATTCTAGCATATATGATCAATAATCTATAAGCATTTGAAATCATCCATGGATAAAATATTCATTCAAACATACATTATTGGACAGAAAAAGATATTTCTATTAATATGAAATTAGAGATTACAATGAATACAATCTCTGTCGGCATGTCTGCGAATTGGAGAAACTGAATCCCCCACTTGGGCCTCCACCACCTCAATCCTCCATCTCTCGATATCAAGCTCACAAGCAAAAGGCAAGCTTGGGAACAACACAAAAGTGCTCCAAGGGACAAAGGGATGCAGACTCAAGCACAAGTTTCAACAACAATGGACTATAGTTTCTTTGCTCTCAGTTCTCTTATGCCTTCAATGTATCCAAAAAGTTCCTTATATAGCTTTTCAAAGGGGTAATGAAAGGTCGAATCCGAGCGATCTCAAGGCATATGGAAGGCCAGGAGACAAGTGAGTTGGATCCATGTCAAGGAAAACTCCAAAAGGATTTGGATTTTGTACACATCCCAATGTACGCGGTTTTAGGGGTCAAACCCATGTATATATGCGATAAGGGGTTTAAAAGTCGCGTATAGAAATTTTCACATGTTTATAGGGATGGTCTAGGAAACATCAAAGGACAAAAAGTGGTCCAAGGGGTCTAAGGAGTCTACAGAGGGACAGGGGAAGGCCATACAAGTGTGATTCACCTGGTGTGGTAAAATTAGCTATAACAGATTCCCCCTAATGTGTGAGGTCAGAGGGGTCATACGATGATCGAAATACATTATAAGTCCATCCCATAAGTGGAGTGATGAAGGATCCCAAATGGAAGACCATCCACCCAATCGGTATAGTACAATGATACAACTCTGCACATAACTACAAATACATATAGCAGTCCCGGATACATAAGAGTACAATGGCCATGAATAGACATGATACAAAATATCACATAAGTGGTCATTGCCATGTACAATATACATAGATCAGAATCTCCATGATGAAGATATATAAAGGATCATGATCTCCATAATGGCTGAATATATACAATGGATCAAGATCTCCATAATAGCTGGAAATGTCTGACATATACTGAAATCAAGTCATGAGAGCTGAAATCTCATGAACATTGGCACGATCAAGGAAGTAGCATATATAAGAGATGCCACCAATCTGGAAGGTCTTCTACACAAACTGCTACGAGTACAAGTCCTACTATGTGAATAGAGGTGTCGAGGTCAAACATAGTAGTCCATCGTCTAATTACCGGTCATTGATGTATATCGTTAACAGATGCGAGATCACCCACCGATAATGATAATGGGAATCAAGGTACTAGAGTGCAAACTAACAAGTGTGAATAAATGTGTTGAGGTCTAACACTCGAGAGAATCCATCGATCAAGGAACATTGATGTATTCCCAAAGAACTGTCGATGGCGAGAGAACCTGCCACTAATGACTGCAAGTCTCAAGGCACTAAAAAATGACTCTGGATTCCAATCCCAGAATAAATGATCTGGAGTCGATGGGATGAAATCTGCTGGAAGGAGGGCATTAAGGCATCCCCCATCATCCAACACGAGGTACTCAACAAAGTTGTATAATGTGGAAGGACTTGATCATTAGGTGCATGAACCCGTAATTGTACCGGGAATGGCCGACATGCAAAGTCAAGATAATTGAGGAATGACCGACTCAGGTTTCAACTTCCTTCGAAAAAGAGCATAATGACGAATGGTGACTAAATAAAGGCAACATAGACTCGATATATAAAATTGGGACATCTTTGCGACACAGGAGGCATCGACAGAGGCTCCATGGGGACTGGAAGCTTAACCAGTCGGTGGAGATAAACTCAGATAAAATGAGTACAGCTCCTAAAGTCAAACTATAAACCCAACCAACGGATGTAATATTTAGTGCTCTATTAGAAGGCGACACGACTCGACAGCTGCCAAAAGATAACATCTTTCCTTGTCCGGCTTTTTGGTTTTTTTATTTTTTTGGACTTTTTCAAATATTTAAAAACCTCGAAAAAGAATAAAATGGATTTATATTTACAGACTAGGAGGATATGAGTGTCATATGGGCAAACAAACTAGTTCCAAGTAGTGGAATATACCTATTCTCAATGCAAGGATACATGTGTAGGATAGCGACACTCAGGGGTAAGTCCCCTCCCAGTAAAAATAGGGAATCAAGTTGCAAAGGATATATAAAATGGCTCTGCATGGCTAGACATGAGACAAGCTTGGGCTATATGGCTGAAACTCAATGTCAGGGAAGCCGGTGTAAGGCTCAATAAGGTGGGAAAAGCTCATGATAATGCAATTACAACTTGACACAAGGGAGTCCCTAGGGAAATAGGCCAGCAAAAGATCAAGAGGAGTATGAAGCTCTTGCGAAATGTCATGGAAATACTATACAATGGACTCCCACACCCTAAGGGACAAAATGTCAGCATGGGAACCAAATGCAAATAAGGCACTAACTAGGGTACCAATGTAAGGTCAAGCTCTACCACTCATATCATGCCACTTCTAAAATAGCAAGAAGGTTTCGTGACATAATAGAGTGGCTTCGTACCCAAGGCTATAATGAAACGGTCATAAGGTCATGCAAAATGCAAACGATGATGAAACCTAACCTATATGCTAGTTTAGACATGATACCTGAAAGCGGCATGAACGGGTCAATCCAACGGCTGAAACAACACTAAAAAAGGTCTCCTACATCATAAATTAGTCCAAAAACGGTCCAAACTATAGGAAAGGGGGTAAAAATTTTCAAAAATTTGAAAAATTTCTATAAATAGTAAAAAATTCAAAACATTATAAAACATTTGAAATTTTTACCCATTTGAGCTCATAACTTCAATAGCGAATTCCAAGAGATCTAGCTGGCGGAATCCACTATCATTTTTTCCAAGTACTTACCCATGCTCTACTCTTTCATTTTGATGCAAATTTTGTCAAATTCCATGGTGTATTTGGGTTTCTAGGCCATTCTAAGATATGCGCCATGGCCCACACGGAAATCGAGGGTTTTTCCGCATATAGGGCTGGATATACGCCGAAAATACCCTCAAAGTCGCATACATATGTGGCTGTTTGGCAAAGAGTCACGTATGCGGCCTTGCTCAATGATTTTTAAGTATTCTAATGGACAAAACTTAAATTTTATGTGCGGGATGGTCCTAGAATGGAGAGAACGTGAACATGGTGATGTAGAAGAGGAAGTAAGGGTAGATTTAATGGCTCAACAAGCGTTACGTGCATGTAGGATTTACAAATTTTGGTGTCTTGGTGGCTTAAGAGCCAAACTAGGACTATTGCAGATGTTAGTGGACTACTGGGATTTAGACTCAGATTCGTTCTAGATAGACGAGATGTCCCTCACCATAGAAGTGGAGGACATATATTTTATTACTGGACTTTCCCGATGGGGAGAAGTGGTGAACCTACGCTCTCGCAGGTCCAGAGGTGGCCTGACTATAGATGAGTACATTGCGGTGTACTGCTATCCAGACACGGAGAAGGTGGGGATTCAGATCCAAACTAACTCCATATAGGTGCTAGGCCTAAAGGACATCCTACTGACATTGGGTAGTATAGCAGGCTTGGATTCACTCCACCAGGCCTCACGGCCTCTGATGTTCTATGCAGTGGAGTGCATGAGACCCATGGTATACGATTGGAGCATTGCGCTACTGGGCAGCATGGAACAATAGCTCAGTGAGTGCAAGATGGGAAGAGTGCGAAACTTTGGTTTCAGCAGCATACTGAGCACATTTTTCTTTGAGCGTGTTCTAGGATTGAGCCCTAGAGTTGACGTTCCTCTACATGGGGTTCGAGATCTGACCCAACGGCGTTGGGCGGATGCAATGCACAGACTGGGTGGGGGTAGGGTGTCCAACCCCTATCCAGTTGATTTATTTCTGTGGTGGCGACAATAGATAGTTGCCATCGATGACTACCCCTATGCGGGGATAGATTTCCGGGGAGACTCGGACATGCTGCTACCACCAGGATCGCCATACGGTGACATAGGTAACGATTCTCGACCCTCTTTTTAAAATTTTTGAGTTATTTATTTTTTTTGTGTTTTCTGATTATGTGGAATCAAAAGACATGTTTTTGGGTGACAATACATAGTGACATCTACCATATGCATGCAGATGTGGGACCACGGTGGCCTGAAGGCTTCCCTCGTCATAGACGGAGGGGAAGAGGAGACGATATCACGGGTGTGGATGCGGAGCAGACGCTCCAAAGCATTCATACCAATTTCGTAGACTGACACACAGAGTACCCATGGCGCAAGTCGAAGACTTGCCTGAGGCCATGCAGCGCCAGGTGGTGGGTATACCACGAGCATGGGTGCGGCTATTTCGATGGCTAGCTAGAGCCGTAGTGACATTCCACGATCACAACCCCCCTCCTACTCCATAGGCTTAGATACCTGGGAGTGATACATTTTGTACTACCGTGTATTATATTTTGGTGGCTCGAGAGCCCCATTTTTGTATTATGACACTTTGTATTACCATATTTTGGATGTTTATTAAAACTTTTATGATGATCGGTTTATTTATTTACATGTGTAAAAGTTTATGTTTGTGATGAGCTTATTGTGTATGAAACAAATGCCAATCTAACACATAGTTAGCATATGAGTCAGCAATTTGATTATTAATTCTTGGAATATGTATGTATGTTATATTGTCAAATTGTCGTTCTAATAATCTCACACGTAAGAATCTTCTTAATAATGTCGGATCTCTAACATGGTACAAACCATTAAGTTGTGACACTACTAACTCTGAATCAAAACGTACCTCAAGAGAGAGAACGCCTTGTAAAATGTCATCCCGTAGAAGCTCAATAACAACACTATACTCAACAACATTGTTTGAAGATGGCCGTAAACATACGCCTCCTAAAGACAATACCTGACCCATAGGAGTATAAATCACCCAAGCAACAGAGGATGAGTGTTGAGTGTGACGGCTCGTACCATCCGCGAATCCTATGAAGGTGGAAAATTCCATTGACATCTGCCAAAAGAAACAAAAACTAATCACAAACCCGATCACCATAAGAAAAAGACCTACCTGTGTAAAACTGTACAATAATATACAATAACTAGCCTTGGATGAAAATCACGCATAGTACTTTTTTGAGATAGAGCCCATTTCTAGGCTCCGCCAAGGCTATTCCCTCATAATCCACTAACTCATAAGCACCCTTTTCTAACATACGCTTGACAACATAAGGACCACGCCACATGGGGTTAAACTTTCCTGCCCCCAAGGGTTCTTTCGATTGATCCCACAAAAGGACCAAGTCTCCGTCACTAAACCTCCTTGGATAGACAGACTTATCGTACTGGACCTTTATGCGATGCTTATTTACTTCTAAAGCCACCAAGGCATCTCGATGCTACTCATCAAGTTGCTCAAGGTGGACCAAACGCTCCTCCAATGAGGAAGTGTCTGGTAAGAGCTCTATGGCTAACTTCAAAGAAGTAATTTTGCACTCAACCGGTAATACCGACTCCACTCCATGTACAAGTTGATATGGAGAAAAACCTGTGGCAGTATTAACAGCGGTTCTATAGGCCCACAAAGCAGGATATAACATAATGTGCCAATTATTCTTACTTTGTGCGATGGTTCATTGGAGAATGGATTTGAGTGATTTGTTCACTGCTTCTACCTGTCCATTCGCTTAAGGGTAGTAAGAGGAGGAATGCTCTTGTTTATACCCTAACTTGGATTCCAACTCTTCCATCATACGATTATGAAAGTGCGAGCCATGGTCAGTGACAAGCTCTTTCGGAATACCGAACCGAGTAATAATCTGGTCGAATACGAAGTGCATGACTATCTCACCGTTGGATTTAACTATAGGCATAGCCTCATCCCATTTCGTGAAGTATTCAACAACCACTATGATATGATGATGCCCCCCAGCTAAAGCTAGGTTGCAATCCATAAAATCTAGCCCCCACTTAGTGAAGGGACTAGCGGTGATGATGGAATGCAATGGGGCAGGTTTCGAGTGCAGATTACGTGCAAACACTTGGCAAAGATGGCACCTCTTGACCACATCTACACAATCCTTAAAGATCGATGGCCAGAAATAACCTGCTCTTAATATTTTTTGGGCTGTAGAAAGCCCAGATAGATGACCACCACATGCCCCTCTATGGAAATCATTCAACACTACCTCAGCCTCTTCATGAGTCAAACAACGACGTAAAATGGAATCTACCCCATGATGGTACAAAGTGTTATCCACTATGAGGTAGTTCTTAGACATGTGACGTAACTGTCGTCGTCCATCCCATGAGAGGTGAGTAGGGACCTTCAATGTTTGTAAATATATAATGATATCCCCATACCATGGGTCTAAAGTTGAGATTAAGAAGATGTGCTCATCGATAAATGTATCTTCATAAACCAACTCCTCGGCCTCGCTTGGGAAATCCGATATAAGCTCCGCAAAAATTAACGATTTCTTCAATTTTTCCGAAGCAAACTCGAGTTCGAATTCTTGCAGGACGAGAATCCATTTATTATATTTTCCCCCAATTATCCTTTGAGTGAGGACAAATTGAAACGGATTGACATGGGCTACAACCAAGGTCTGGCAAAGGAGAATACAATGTCTCAACCGTTGAACCACATGTACGGTAGCTAAGGCAAGCTTCTCAACATGGGAATAATGGATCTCTGCGTCAATAAGATTCCGTCTCAGATAGTATATGACATGCTCTTGGAGCTCCTCATCCTCTTGAACCAAAACCATACCAATCGTCTCCATGGACGCGGCCACATAAAGTAGAAAATCACAATTATAGTCTGGGGGACTAATCACCAGGGCCAATGCTAGGGCTCGCTTGAGCACATCAAAGGACTCCTGGGCTCACTCATCCCAACAAAAGGTGGTGTCCTTCTTCAAAAGATGCATGAAGCCTCTAGTCAAATTGGCAAAATTGACAATGAATATATGTAAGAAGTTTTCCATGCCTTGCAAACATTGAAGATGACAAATGTTTTTCGGGGGAGAAGTTGAAGTATTTCCTCAACCTTCAAAGGGTCGAATCTTATACCCTCTTTAGAAACAATGAATCCTAATAAGCGACCATAATTCACACAAAAGATGCACTTGTGAGGATTTAACCTGACCAAATAATGGTGGCACCTTTCGAATACCAATCTCAAATGATAGGAATGACGCATTCTCATACAAGAATGAGCAGCAAGGTCATCCAAAAATACTTCGATAATCGATTTGAGATCGCGGAAGATCAAGGTCATCGCCCACTGAAAAGTAGCTCCGACATTCTTAAGGACAAAAGGCATTTTACGATATACAAAAGTTCCCCAAGGACAAATAAATGCGGTCTTATGTTGGTCCTCGGGTTTAATTTGTATCTAATTGTATTCGAAAAATCTATCCATAAAGGAAAAAAACTCGCGACCCGCACACTCATCCAAAATCTGATCAATAAATGGTGTGGAGAAATTGTCCTTAGGACAAGCACGATTCAAATCACGGAAATCAGTACATATGCGGATCGCTCCCTGCTTCTTATCAACCAGAACGGGGTTTGAAACCCATTCCATCAAGGGAACGAGATAGATAAAACCATCTTTCAACAGTTTCTCTATCTCTTCCTTAATCCTAGGTGCTTTCCTAGGATTCACTGCACGCAAGCCTTGTCGAACAGGCTTAGCATTGGGATAAGTCTTAATCTCGTGTTCAACAATGTGAGGGTCGATACCTGGCATTTCATCGTAAGACCAAGCAAAGATATCACGAAATTCTTTAAACAGCTCGGTGTATTCTTCAATCTCAGCATGGGAACATTCTGCCCCAATATAGACATTCTCTATTTTGCCAGGATCGCGAGAGATATTGATAGGAATCATTGGAGATATGTTTGCCATGTTCCCATCAGCCATCGGACCAGGCGAGCTTAATGGAACCATGGGACTACCAATTCTCTCACTAAGAACCTCCCTAAATTCCTCACGCTCGAAATTGTCAAGCTCAGGAAGAAAGTAAGATCTATGATGCAACTCTCCCCATGGTGGCTCAACTCTCGACATGGCCTCAATAATCACTTCGTCTAAAGGAAAAACACTAACAAGGCAGTCGTGCGCATGAGAAGACTGTACTGTCCATGTAGGCAGCACATATGGGTCCTCCTCCTCCATCCTTGAAGAGGAAGGACCAGGCTCTGCAACACATCCAAGATTAGATTGATAAGCTACCATAGTTGTAGGCAACGACACGTCCATCATGATGGGCTCACTCGAAGTATTCGGTGTAGGAAGAGCCCAAGGATTTTCCATATGACTCGTGTGAAAAGACACCGATCTCATAGATGTTGAAGCCTCACCAGACCTAGACCCTATCATAAGGATAGGTGCAGGACAACTAAAGCTTCCCATGAGGGATGGATACATGCCCACACCCACACTCCCAGTTGCCGACTGAGAGTGATCTACAATTGATATCGAAGCTCCCGAAGATGTGGTAACTGACGGATTCTTGAATAATGTTTGATTAATCGTAACTATCTTCCCATTAAATGGAATTAGCATACAATGCGAAATAGTGAAGAAGCGATGGCTTGCATACGGTACATCCAATTCCTACCTAGCAAGAGATTGTAGTCAAGGGGCACATCAACCACCTCGACCTCTATCGCAACGGTCTTCCCTCCCAAATGGACCTTAATGGAAGGAAGGATCTCGTGCGTCCTAAATGATTTCCCATTAAATGTAGTTAGCATGGTCACAGATTTAGACAACTCAAGGGAACCTAAACCCTTCCAACACGATAAAGACATCACAGAAGCAGCAGCACCTTCATCAATCACAGTGCGCTTGACGGTCATGTTGAGACATTCTACATGAATCAAAAGAGACACATAGGAAGGCAAGCGAGGCTGAAGTCCTGCGGTTTCAAATTTAATCACGGAGGAAGAATTATCATCATTCACACCAAGGGTAGAAAGAAAATCCTTCCTTTGCGATGGACAACTCTGAAGTACTTCTAGTGCAGACATCGCACAAGGAGTGTGGCCCAAATCCTCGATAATAGAATAGTTCTAGGCGGCTCAGGCATTAGGATTATGCCTTGAATGCTTAAGGAATCCCTTAGGAATGCAAGGTGCAACTTCAGGTTTATCCACAGGTTTTTCAATACGCAAAGGAGTCCCTGGTGGATCAGGTTCCTTTCCTAGGTTGGGTTGTGACAAACCATAGTCCTTCGCATGGGTCACAAATTTTGCAGCATGTACCATGTTAATGCAACCATGACCACTACCCTCCAACAGATCTTGATCACCACCAGACTGATCATGGGTCCTCAAGTTCATGTTTTGATTTTGAGGTAAAGGGTTAGTTAGCATAGCTGGGCCCTGTGCTAAGAATCTCGAGGCTTCATCGATACGAGGGCACAAGTAAGTGAGGTGATCTTCCTTACACAACTTGCAAGGAAATTTAACCTTACATTTATCTTGCTTGTCCCCCCTATCATTACGGACGTTCTTGTCATTATTATTAGCATTTTGATTCCTATTCCCACCCTTACGATTGTTCTTACCCTTCTTTTTATTCCTTCCGGGTGCTGGTTACCCTTCTGGTCTGACGATTGCACCAAAAGCACACTCGCTGTTTGGGTGGGTTGAGATGAAGCCGTGGCTTGTCTCGAAGCAGATTGGTTGATTGACAATTGACTGACTTGTTTCACAACCGAATCCACAGGTTTAGCACTCGTACAACCAACAATACCATCGGCATGTGGTCCAGGTTTAACTTTGGGGTTGAAACTAGAACGCGAAGCATTGGGAATGATCTCATATAACAGACTGGATTGAGCATAAATCAAATCCAGTTCGTGCACCCTAAAAATGGCTTGTTCCTCATTTTTCACTCCGAATGTAGAAACATCCTTCGCTATATAAGGCAATAATGACTTAAGGAACCATTCGAGGAGCAATTCTGATGGTATAAAGGGTTTAATCAACCTCTTCTGTCTATGCCACTCTTGGATATGATCCGAGATATGTGTGGCTTTATCTTGTTGAAATGTCGACAAGAGTTCCATACCAATGTCATAACACACTGGTAGCTGGAAGTGGTTAAGAAACGTCATCGCTAGGTCATCGAACAAAGCGAATGCCCCCTTAGGTATCTCTATATACCATTTCATGGCAAGCCCTGTAAGGGTGCGTTGAAATAGCCTTAAATGTATCGAATCTTGGTGTAAGGAATTTGAAGAGCACCATAGGTGAAAGGTAGTAACATGTTTGCTCAGATCCTCTCTCGGTTTTCCCTCTAATTTGGGTATGTCCAAGGGAAGGTTAGTAGGGACAGTTGGCCAAGCCGAGTCATGAGCTACAGGATCGTTTGTCAATCTTGACAAGTCAGGAAGATTTAGCGTTGTGAGGAAAGGGAGCCTAGGATGAGTAGGTCGATGGACCCCTTCCTGATAGTTCTGATTCACATAGGTCTGATTACCATAACCACCATGGCCTTGGCCATAGTGCCCTCCTCCCATTTGACCCATATAGGATCGCATGGAAGCATTATAGTGTGGTGTACCTTGACTATTCAGAGATACAAAGCTAATTTGGAGAGTAAGCAGGTTGTTGATACCCGTACCCATAAGGTGAAGAACCCTTTCCATACTGTGTCCCATAATAAGGTCCATAAGTCATCGCATGAGATGTCCCATGAGACACTCCGTAAGTAGGGATATACGCTCCGGAAGTAGGAATATACATTCCAAAAGTAGGAATATAAGCTCTAGAAGTAGTAACATGACCTCTAGAAGTATGAACACGACCTCCCGAAACAACGGGTGGCACTTGAATTTGAGACACAACAGGTCGAGTAACAGTAGTACAAACCTGACTCGTAGCCACATTCCGGCCCGAAGGACCACGTGAATGATGTGGAGGGTGAACATTCAAAGAACTAGGGACAGAGGACGAAGGGACCTGTGTAATTATGTACGTGTTGTTCCCTATAGTTACTCGTCTCAGATCTGGTATCCTAATAGGATCATTAGCCCTAGGCCTAGGAGGAATATGTGATGTAGCTTCCACCGCCGGGATGGAAGGTGCAATGTGACTTGTGCTCCCAAACCTCTCCGCATGGTAAGGAATGAGAGTGCCCCTAGGCATAGTGTTAGCTCAAAATCTGACTCGACATGAGATGCCAAATCATGTGTGGGAAAACCAGACATAACATAACTACCATAACTAGTGCTCGTAGGTTCAAAATGAGTCTCATCATCTTCTGGCATTCCGTACCTCAATGCATCAATGGGGGATCAACACTAGAGTAAGTAGGTCCATCATGAAAAGTACCTATCTCAAAAATTACAGGACCTAACTCAGTTAAATCAGGTGAAGGATCATAGTTAGGAGTAAACTCCCCATCTTCCACTTGAATGGGAGAAGGTGGTTCAAGAATACCTTCAACATGGTCTCCCATCGTGTGTGAATCAATGTGCGAAGTAGTCTTCCTGGATTGTCTATCACTCTCTCTCAAAGGAGGAGGAATGTAGAAGGCGGAAGTCCTGCTAAACAACGAGAACAGTGAGGCACTGCACCCGGATCCACAATGACTCAAAAAATATAAAAGACTCTCTATCTACACAAACCCTAGGAAAGCTAACATGCACAGAGCATACACCAATAAAATCTAAAGCCAAACACAAGCAATCAAAGGTAGGATAAATGAGCTCCTGAATGAAGCAGGTATGTCTCGCCTAGGAGAGGCTTGAGACTCCCATACACAACAAGCAGAGGTACGTAACCAATTATTGTGGCCCTTAGCTTCAACACGTAAAGCGACTGTGCTGTCCAACCCCAACCTGGCTAGGACACCCGCAGAGTACCCCCTCGATATCCTAGGTAAGGAAACTAAGGTAACCTCAATATAATCAATGCTCAGGTGGATAGTCGCAGGCAGGATTGACCGTATGGGTAGGGTAGCAAAGCCTGAAACTCTCGAAAGATCCCCCAGATACAAATACAATCCTAGAAATATCTCCGGTGCTACTCGGTTATGACTAGGGGTCATCCCAATCAATAGCTGCTCACACTGCCTCGTGCTTAACTCCCTTTTGAGAGGAGGATCCTAAGAAACACTAGTTATACCAAGGAATTTCACACACTCACCTGGACAGACACATACATGTTGTTGTTTAGTGGTCTTGGAGAATTTACTCGCAATGAACTATTCCAAGACCCAAAAACCTAATCTTATTGGTGAACCCTATCAAATAAAATAGTGTAGTTCTTTTTAATTAAGCGTTGATTTAAATTGGCTTTATTACTCAAAAGAGGTATATGGTCGTGCAACTAATGGCGTTATGACACAACATGAAGCAAAATGCACACCTAATAATCAATGCAAATGCATTGTGTCCATGAAAAATAGGGTATGCTACTACATGAAATGCATAATTTTCTTCGAATGATAGATACAAACTTTCCTATATGAAATCCTGACTAATACTCCAAAGCAAATATAGTGCAAGTACTATGCAAAATGCAAGATGCAATGCATAATGATAATCAACTATTTTTGGATTTTTTGAAATAAAAATGAGATACTAAAGCAAAATAATAGTTCTACAACCCCCAAACTCTGCAAGCACACTCAAGCAGCACTCAAGCAAAGTACAAAGGTAAAAGAAATCTAATGCACTAATCCCAAAACAAAAAATCGAAAATGCAATGACAAGAACATTATTCAAAAAAGAAATTTTACCCTAAAAAAAATGTCTCTGGTCAGAAACAGAGGTGTATACAGACTCTAGCAGTATCAAAGGAGACTCAACAATCATCCAACTTCACCCAGCAACAATCAATCTTCCTCTAGAAGGAAAAACTAAGGGCATATGCGACTATTCGTAGTAAACCTGCGTGTGTATGCGGAAATAACAGTGAAACCCACGTATATACGTGACTGTGAGTCAAAAACTCGCATACAGGAAGAAAGGTGTATAAAATAAAGGCAAACAGACAAGCTGAGACAAACTTCACACCAATCAGACACTACCAGGCAAACATGCCCCCAGACTCGACATAGAAACAAGAGAAAAAAGAGAAATTCAAAGTCATTGAATGTCGATATAAAACCCCCAAAGGAAAACTACTAGGAACTCCCCAGCGAACAACTACTAGTATTGCATAACCAAACCAGGACAACTACTAGAATTTCACAACCAAACCAGATACCTGATTACTCAACGATGATGGCTCAGTTCGAAGCCAAAACCTCCTATGCATAGCCCGAGCCAAATCAACACACCCATGTGCCGACTTGGTTGGAACAATCATATTCAGGCCCAATGATCGGATTTGTAGCCCCTCTAGCTCCTCCATCCTACTATGCGCCATCTATGCAAGCCACTCTAGCCCCTACCTCGCCTCCTCTGACTTCCACGGGACAATTTTTTGCTCAGCAAAATATTCCCAACCAACTCGCCCCCAACAAGCAACAAGGGCAGGGTAAGAAAAATCGAGCAAGGAACTGGGGTAACAACCAACCACAAGGAGGTGACCAACAACATAATCCTCCTAATAACAACGATGCTAACCAGTCGATGCAAAACCCCCAACAGCCTAATCAACTAGTACAAAACACTCCATTATGGACTAATCATCTATGTAAATTATGCAACGTCTATGATCACTATAGTCATGAATGCCCTCATATTGACCGCGTCAAACAGTTTATCAAGAACGAAGCTCAACGGGACACTAATGCGGTCAAACAGTTTATCAAGAACGAAGCTCAACGGGACACTAATGCGGCAGCATAGGCTCAACCCAACCCAATACCACCAGGTCCTTCGCCTATGGTGCTCCAAAACTTGTTACCACTCCAAGGATTGGTTGCAACTGCACCCTTGACCCCACCTGCTCCTGCAACACCCTCAGTGGCTCCACCTATAGCAACTGGTATCCATCACCTAATGACACTGTCAACCGAAGAGGTGGACCTCAAGACTAGGTGCAACCAATATGGGTCCACCACAGAGATTGCTGACCCATCAAGAACGTCAACTTCTAAAACTTCCAACATGCCCCTCCACCTACCTACACCCCCCACGGATGGGGAGGATAGAGGTCCATGGTTCCCTATATGACGTATTTCCAACAACGCAACTGCTCGAGTTTCCTTAAATTATAGCATTGTTGATGACTTGGACCAATGACCTACGACTATGTCCGCTCTGGAAGTACTCAAAATGTTCCTGACTAGTGGAAAGCATTGTTATTTGCACTAGGTGTCGTGGATCCCGCCGATTCTAGATTAATCATGTTTGATCTGGATCACAGAGAACCAATAAAGCCATCCACAATCACCTTCTAGATTTCAGTCTCAATTTGGAATTTGGTTGTCCATCGATGCATTGCCGACTAAGGGGCATCCACTTGTGTGATGCCAACATTTGTCTTGCAAAAAATTGAGTCCCCCACCCTCCAACCATCCACTACTACCCTTCTCGCCTATGATGGTGTCTCTACCAAGGCCCAGGGAATTCTCCCAAATGTTCCTATTTCCTTCATCGGTAAAACAGTTTTGATCAACATAGAATTTGTTAGCACCCAACTTGATTACAACCTCCTTCTCAGACGTATTTACATGTATGCCATGAGAGCTGTGGCATCCACCGTCTTTTGCCTTATGATGCTTCCCCATGATGGTAATATCATGACGGTTAACCAATTGACTTACTATGATCCATAGCGGCCGGCCACAGTGGACCATGTCATCCCAACCGTCGATATTTCCATCGATATCGTAGCTATCCCTTCCTTATCTGTAGTAGGCCTAGGCTTGTTTGTCGACACACCTGTGATGACCACTTTCCCATATTTACCTCATCCACCAGAGCCAACTGACGTAGTATATTTGTGTGTTCTCTCATCCAGTACCATTCCACCCACACCACAACAACAGTCGCAACCATAAACTCAATCACCTGGGAATTATTGGGGCTCATTCCCGATCCATATCATTCTCTTCCTGTTTCCACCATACGACATTGTGAGTAAGCCTGTTATGGCTACCCTCATGTTAGAAAACAAGACCGCAGAGCAATAACAAATATACAGTTAAATCATTAAACAAGATTCAAAACAAATTAAACACATTACAGAGAGACACATATATAATGTGGTTCACCCAAACAATGGGCTACATCCACAAAGAAATTGCCAGTATTTTTATTACAGTCCAGAAAGATGAAGGGATACAACCTGCAGCAAAACTGCTGCACTTCCTCTTCACGCTCTCATAGTATCTCGCACATAATCACATAGATTGTTTACAATGCTATAATACCATACATATCCGTGTTACAATGCTTTATTTTATAGGGGAAAAAAACCATGGGGAAATACTACGGTTAACCCAATACCATGGGTTCGCATAACTGTTGGCCAACACACATCCCAAAAAAATTTCTCGGGGGCTCCGCCCCCTAATCCCCATTTCTCGGGGGTGCTGCCCCCGAACCCTTGTATATTGGGAGCATTGCCACCAAACCCCCTTTTTCGAGGTGCTACCCAAAACCCCAAAGAAGGGGAATGAGTGTATAGGACACTTGGGGTAGAAACACGACTAAATAATATCTATGGATAGCTCCACAACCAACACCTAAACCTACCTAATTTTATGTTGGGGGATTCCTATGTGGTACCTTGACCCACCTACACCGCCTCCAATGCCTCAGCTAGTGTTGACTCCCGTCCAACCTATTGCGATGGAGTCACAACCTCCTACATGCCCACTGAAAATGCCTATCATTCCTACACCAGCCCCTCCTCCTCCAAAGAATGCTGGGGGAAAAACCACCAAAGTCCCAACTGAGCCTCGTCCAACTCCACCTTGCACTTTATGCGACGTCCATTGTCACATACCCCAAATTTTCAAAAACATTATATGTTTTAGGAGACATTATGTTATAATTTTATTATAAAGTTTGTAATTAATGATAAAGTGGGGTTAAGGATAATTGCATGTAATTGCTGAATATTTTATTAATTAATAAATGAAAGATGAGACAACACCTTAAGGAGGCTGTTAAATGAGTGTTTTATTGGCCACTTGGTGGAATAGGCTGGGTTGAGAGAAGATTGACACTTGGCAACATCCTCAAACTACTTCTAGCTATTGCAGGAGGAAACTTCCCTATTTTTGTGGTCATGTTCCCCAAGAATGTGGAACAAGAGCAGGTGGCTCATTAAGTGAAAACTAACCCAAAAGACCTAGGCATGCTAATAAAACTTCCCATTGAATTTAGCTGAGGCTGACCGTTCTTTACTTGTGAAATTTTTGAGTGAAATTAGTGCATAAGAAATTCGATGGAGGGGACTAGCAGAAGTTTTGAGTGAAAAGTGCTGAAGTTCTGAACTAGTGCAGCTAATTTAAGCTGAGTTCATATTGCTACAAGTAGAAAGATTACTACTAATTACTCAATGGAGTTGTAGAGGTTTCTAAACCAATTCTCTCACCTAGTGCTTTAAACAAGGTGGACCAGTAGACATGCTCGAGGGTCCTAAGATTTGTAGTTTAGCTATCTTCAGGAGCTGGTTGGGAGGAACAGGCTCCTTAGGTTGTTGTCTCCTCTGCTACATTTCCAGGTTCTACATGTTCTTTATAATTTCTCTGTGCATAGTTAGGAACATGAAGGAATGAATTTAGGAAATAATATGTGATGTGTATGCTTCATCTATTATTATAATTATTGAAGGAAATCTTTCACTGGGAAAAGATAGACAAAGTATGGATTAGATATGGATTAGGATAAATGATTAGAGTAATTTCAAATTTTACTGATGGATAAAATACCTAGCTGTATTTTTCCACACCTTCAAGAAGGTAGTACTCTAGTACAGTAGGTTAGATTAGATTCTAATGGATAAATCAAATGAAGAATGCAGGATTATGTTTATTTACTTTTTATAAATTCTTTATAAGAACATTTAGGAGTTCCTTAGTTAGAATGCACTTGTTAAAGAAGTTAGACATGCACTATTTCCAAGAAAGATATTTTTAAAACCAGTACACAGTCTGTGTAATGGTGCTTCTTTTTACACAGTAAATAAATTACTAGCTATAAGCCTAATTATTATAAGTATACATACTTATTAAGAATTATAAGAACATAAAAATAAATAAGCAGGAATAGCCAGTAAACAGTAAAGATAAGGTATAGTAATCACTTAGGTTAGCATAATTATTTAAGCAAATTTCATTAATTCTGTAGGTAAACATCAAATATTAACCATATCATAGTTAACAAAAATAATGCAGGGTTTGGATTTAAAAAAAAATACAAACCCTAAATCTAAGAAAAACTTTCAACTAGCATTCTTTTGCTATCTCTTTTCCAGATTAGGGTTATTGCAGTTTAGCCCACAATTTTTCTTAAGCAAAAATTCTTCATTTATACTAATACAATTATCTATATTATAAATGCACAGAATTAAATAAAAATTTCACAGAAACAATAATAAAACTATTTATCTAATAGAAACTTAGACAATTTAATAAAAGACATTTTAAAAATTTCTTAATCCATTTACACAGTAAAAATTCGGGTTGTATTATCAAACCCTTCTCTTTTATTTATTTCCTTAAAAAAATCTTTACTAACAGAGAAGAACTCAAACTCTGTTTTAAAACCAATATCCTGAACATTTTCCTCTTTCTACGTAAAATTGAAAATTGTGGACTTAAACAGTTAAAAAAAAACCTCTTCTAAATTCTTAAGCCATCCATTCATCAACACAAGTATTTTTAATAGTAGAATATTTCTATTAAGTTAAAAAAAATTGAAATTTAACTCATACAGGAAACCCCACAGTCTGCCATCGACCTCGTAAAAACCATAGTTCATGGCCAAATACAGGAATATCTAAAACAATAATCCTTTAAAGCTTAAGCAGAATGTAAAGATCTTTTAAACCCTATCCAAAATACATTTAAAAATCCCTCAAAAGTCACGGATTTAAAGCCTGTCCAAAATAATTTCCTATAAATCAAGTTACGCTGAAAAGGCCTCACAAGTTTTTCATCAAAACATTCCAGTCATGGCCACATGGCCTTTCTAAACAAACAAAATACATTATAACCAAAACTGGAGTCGCGTCTTGGTTGAACTGTATCAATCAAAACCCCATACACCCATCGTAGAAGGAACCTCAGGCAAGACCAAGGATTACCAGGTTGTATGCTAAACGTGGAGTCCTTTCATGGTAATATGCGGTGTCTTCTAGTTCACCACAGCCAATTCAGAAGTCTGAAAAGGATAAACACAGGGTATTAAACATTCTTAATTGAAATAACAAACACAGTAAACCTTGAACAGTGCAGAAGGGTTTAAATTTATAATATATATATATATATATATATATATATATATACCTGGAGAGTTTTGAACTCAGCCGCGTAGATGGTGGCATGAACAGAACCCTAGCCACAAGAAAGAGTATGCATGGGCAAATGAGTAGATCTACTATTAAGAAAACATTGACGAGATTGTCCAGGCCAAAAGCCAAGGCCACGATGGTACCAAAAACCCCATTGTGTTTCGAGACAGAGTTCACAATGAAACAACGTACTGAGCAAAGCTCTCACATAGTATTGCAATGGCAAAGAAGGCCTGTACACGTAGCAGTAAAACAATGACAATGGAGGCTGACTCACACAGAGGTTAAGCAAAAGCATCAATGGCCATAAGGCCATAAGCCGACGACACTCTCTAGAGCATTGAAAGATAGGAAAAATGCGAAAAATTAGGGTTTTGGGGATGTTTATAGTGAGGTTCCAAAATTCAAATCCCTATCTGATAACCATCGACAGCGTGGAAGATCAAACAATATTTTAATTGTGGGTTTTGCTCTATAGTTCGAAGAGTCCTTTTGGTGTATCCTGCAAACAAGAAGTTAAATAAACCTTCATTATAATCTATTTAGAAAATCAATAGATTTCTTTGTTACATAATATACATAGCATAATTTTGAAAAGTTATCATTATCATAATCTTGCTTAAACATGAGTTATTAACTATAGAATGAAAACCATGTAAAAGAGTAGTAATATGTGGAAGGTTTTGGTTTTAAAAATCGTTCTCTAGGTAATGAATTCCACCCATAAACAAAGCAATATTACATCACTTATAACCTTATCATGGAGTCGTTGCATTTACACTTGGCCATTACCTAGGTTTTAATAGAACTTATTGTGCACATAGCTAGAAGTGTCATGGATAATAGATATTTCTTTCATAACCAAGTTATGAAATAATTGTTGAGGATTTTACCTTGATACATGTACATACAAATTGTCTTAATGACAAGTAACATTATAAGGTAAGATCTAGTTGTAGAACTTACCATTCTATTGAATGCATATAGGGTTGGGTTTAATCTAACATAAAAAAGAAGTAATAAATAATATTATACTGCAAGTTTTAGTCTACAAAAGTTATGCAGGATCTAGTTGTATGTAGGACATCATGTAACAGTAATTGGATAAAAATATGATGTACTAGTTATAGTCAAAACTAAATAGAAAACATCTATTTCCTATCTTGTGATTTAATTCCCAAGTATTTACACTTTTGATCAAATAAACAAAAATTAAAAACACAAATTTGACGATAACTTATTTTTCCCAAGCTGTAAAATTTAAATAAATATACTAGCATTTATTTATGCTAGTTGAGATAATTAATCTCGATCCTGAAACTGGATTATAAAAACGTCTTACCTGTAAAAAGGACATGTACAAGAAGCATCATCTCATTGCATTAGCTAAAATATAAGCAAGCCTTGGACTTTAACTAAAGTTCCTTCATGTTTACAAACAATAAAACAAACTTTAGCACATAGTAAACAAACAGATGTTTCAGTTCATGTTACTTCAAAACATCACCTGCTAAATCAAATCTTTAATATTGAATTATGAAAGCAAATATTTAGGTATGCAGATCTAGAATTTAGTTAAGGAATTATTTCTAGTTTAAACCTTATTATGTTAACTATTAACAGTCAAATGTCCCTCTGAAGTGGCGATTGTAAACATTAATTGTCATAATAAAAATTTTAAATTTTTACGAATTTTTGGAGTATTAAATCCATGGTCATGCAACCCAAAAATTCCCAAAGATACCTATCCTGCAGACACACATAGACTCTATGGATACAGCTGATGGGACCCCAGTAGTCGTCATCTCAACTCCACTAGTAGCCAAGAACAATTCTTTAAGGACAAACCATGCATGCGCAATCTGCGGATTGCATGGCCATTGTTCGCACCATTTCCTCAACTTCGACGAGTATCGGTCTGTTATTCATGAATTTGACAACAATATCGTGAGGCCGACGTCATGGTTATTGAGGAAATTCACCCCCGACTTCCTCCTTAAATACCACCACTATCTACATGATTTCCAGCTCTGCCAGCCCTTCCGTATCCACAGCCATCGAGAATTCATCGGATCTATCCAACCATTGTTTCAGTAACAACGAGGAGATCCTTGAAGCCCTGTCATCTCCTAAATACCCATGGGATGATATGCACCATCACTTTTTCTTCATCCCCGAGGAAACTCTGTCATCATCAGATCAATATTTAGTTGAATCCAAGGACTTCATCCATGGTAAAATTGATTGGTTCAAAAAACCCATCCTGACACTTGATGCTTTTGAAGAAGGCAACATGGCCAACATTTATCACACCATCAAGGTCATGAACATATCAACCAACCCTAAGGTTGTTGAAGAGATCACCCTCAGAGAATCATACTCCCTTAAAGAAGTCACTTCTTACAAAGCGTTTTTTTTAGGAATTCTATGACATCTTTACTTGGTCCTACACCAAGATGTCTGGGTTGGATCCATCCATTGTTGAACATCAGATAGACACATGACCTGATATGGCGCCTATTCTCTAAAAGAAACTCCCCATTCACCCTTCAAAATCCATTGCAGTTAAAGCCGATATTGAGAAACTGTGCACAACAGGTTTTATATACTCCATCACGTATACTACTTGGCTTTCTAATCCTGTTCCCGTGAATAAAAATCAAGGTACCATCCGCATCTGTACATATTTTCTCGACTTGAAGTTGGCATGTACCAAATACTACTTCCCTACTCCGTTTATTGACCAAATCATTGATACTTGCATCGGAAATGAAGTCTTTTCATTCATGGATGGTTTCTCCAGATATAACGAAATTCAAATCTAGAAAGGAGATCGATATAAGAATGTGTTCACAACCCCCTGGGGTACGTTTTCATATCGAGTCATGCCGTTTGGTCTCAAAAATTCTGGAGCCACTTTCCAATGAGCCATGGCTTTTTTCTTTCATGACCTCATCCACATCATATTGGTATACTTGGATGACCTTACGGCTCGCTCACAGAAGCGTGCACAACATATATACGACTTGCGACAAGTTTTCTTACGGTGCCGCAAGTACAAAATCTACTTGAACCCTCTTAAGTGTGTATTTTGTGTCTCAATAGGTCATTTACTTGTGTTCATCATTTCCCAAAAAGGGATTGCAGCTGGCCCTCCCAAGGTTAAATCCATCTTGGACCTCCCCTCACCACGTAATTTGCGCTAGTTGCAAAGCCTCCAAGGAAAGGCCAATTTCCTTCGTCATTTTATCCCAGAATATGCAACGAAATTTCATGGTTTCTTGCGACTGCTCTGTACCAACATCTCTTTTGTTTGGTATCAATAGGAAAAAGATGCTTTCGACGTGTTAAAACAATCTCTAGATTCTGCCTCATTGTTGTCTCCACCTGACTTCAACAAGGATTTCATTCTCTATGTATTGGCGTCTGAACACACCATCGCTAGAGTTTTGGTCCAAGAGGATGATGCTCGTCAAGAGCATGTGATTTATTATGTTAGCCAGAAAATGATTGGTCCCCCTTTGCATTATTCACATGAAGAGAAGATGGCCTTGGTCTTCGTATTTTCTGTCCAAAAGCTAAGATGTTACATCTTGTTGAATCGCACCATAGTCGTGGTCGATTCTGTAATATCCCGAATTTTGGACCTAACACTTATAGGCATGAGCCTATTGATTATGATGTTATCTTGATGTTTTGTTTTGATATTTGGGTTAATGACCCCACTGCATATGAACATGATGAATTTTTTTATAGATTGGGTGTAAGCCAATTATATATATATATATATATATATATATATATATATATGCTTGTTTGTGTTGGGCATGGACCCTAAAGCACATGATTGATGAGATGTTTTGTGTTGAGCAAGGAGCTCTGGGGAACATGAGTAATTGATATTGTGTTGAGCGAGAATATCTGGAGCACATGAGTATTTATATTTTTGTTGAGCGTGAAGCTCTGAAACACATGAAAATATAAGTTGGAAGTGTTGGGCATAAGCCCTGGATCCTTCCATGTGATGTTGAGCATAAACTCTGGAACATCGGATCCTTGGCCATTGTATCCCTAGGTTTATTGTACAAGTACATACTAGCATTAGTGTTGAGTGAAGAGCTCTGGAATAGCACTAAGTTTGTAACTCCATGTTTTTAGCGTTGAGTATGGGTTCTGGTAAGCGCTAGGAGTTACTGAAAATAATTAATGATTTCCGAGTGAAAACGACTCGAGAAAAATATTGATCTCATCTGAATTATTTATAAATGATTAAATGAAATTTTGAATTTCTGTATTCTCATGAAGTACTGAAGAACTACCATGTTATACGAGGGAATCCAACATGAAAGGACGTTTAGAGTTGCCTAGACTAGTAGACCTAACCATCTACCTATTTTGACCTTAATAAAGAAGTGTCATAAGTCTAGGGATCATGATATATGATGCTCAAAGACAAATGTTAATAAATGTTATATTATTATGTATTTTATACATGGTATGTATAAAGATTAAATATAGTAATAATATTAATAATATGAGAAAGAAGGAAAAGTTCCATCTATTATTATTATTACTAAGATAAAAATTAAATAGTATAATACCTATAAAGGTCAAATTAGGAACTAGCTAAAAGTTCCTAAGTTAAAATATTAAAAGTACTAAATTAAATAAAAAGGGTTAAATCGAGAAATGAAGCATTTCTTGATTTAATTTCCCCTTTGATTGAAAAGTCTGTTTATAAAGTCTCAAGTTAAGGAAAGGCTTGGGGTTCTGATATGTCTTTTGGGATTCATTATTCTGCTTGTTTATTTTCTCAAGTGAATTGTTGGAGAACATTTCCCTTAAGGGAAAAAGGAGAAATGATCCAGACCTGATATACCAGCTAGGAAACCTTACCTTAGGAGATCTACGCTACTTACATGTTGGAACCAACTCGAGGGGATCTATATTGAAACCAGGAATGGTTTCGGGTCATGGTTGGGTGGAACGTGGTAGTTCCCAAGTGATTCGATCATCTAATACAGAGGTATGATTCTGCTTATGAATTGTTAATGCTGGTTATTTGAGTGTGCAGGTTTCAACAATTAAAGGAGCTTCAATTTACAGGTATGAATCCCTAGGCCACCTATTCCATTTTCTAGAGGTAAATTATGGGTAAGTTATGCAAATGTTTACATTATTTTCCTTAACCCTATGTGTTTGTTTTCTATTTAAATCTTCTAGGGTTTACATTTTAAATTATAACCCTAGGCTGTAATTTATTTCCTATGCTAGATTCATCCAGGGTTTATTCATTTAGTTTACTTTTGCAATTTTAATTCATGTATAAATATTTATCAAGGGTTTTGCACCTTGGTTTTACTTCTGTATTACTTTTTCTGTTTAAACTATGTTTCCTACAAACTAGGTTTTATTTTAGATCTTTTACCTAGTTGTTCTTTGGCCTATATATTCACTGACAGATTTCATTTGTTAGCAGAGCCATGCTCAAGTAATTACTAGTTTAGAACTATGTTTCAATTAAAAACTAGATTTAATTTTAGTATCATCTAATTTTATTAACAAGAAACTAATTATTCTACTATTAGTATATAACTAGTATACAATTGGTAAATATATATATATACTAACAGTTATGAAATAGAATTATAAATGTTATATACCAACACAATAATTACATCTAAGCACAAATTATAAACATCCCATACTAAATCTAAGATGAAGACCAACAAAGACCTTTCAAGGTCTGCATAAATAAACTTACGCTAAATATCAAATAATTTCCATTAAAATAAACACTATCATAATCAAATAAACAAAGAAAGTATCGAGACCATTCGTTGTTCTATGATCTAGTCACATCCAATTATTACTCACAACCATCATATAACAAATAACCAAAGTAGCATTACAATAATTAAATTAAGAACCCTGTAAGCGCAGCAAGGTCGCAGGATCAAGTCCCGTGGACACTCAGAATGCCAAAATAAGAACCACAATATTATCTATACATAGAAATCATATAATAACCAAGCCCTTGCACCAAGGTCATAGGAATGAATCATGTAGACAACCAATTGCTTTTCACATACATAAAAGAAAACACGGTGCTCAAACATAATAACTTTTATACATAGTAATCCAATTAATTACATAGACCCATGCTGTACACAGTTGGTATGTGTGGATATTGAACCCAAGTGATAGAACAATTGCACTCACAAAATTGCTAATCAAACCTGTAAATTTACACACAAAGGAGACTAAAATTGGAGCAAAACGCTCATCTGTATTGAATAAGTGTACAATATCCAACCTTATGAATTCATAGGCTACTACAATATATAATTACATGATATATTCGAATGCATTAGGATGCCATTCGAAATAGTCAAAAACATGCTTACTAAATCTAGTCAAATCCCCCATATGTGCATAAAGCAGTTTCCAAATCTACCTAGGAGATTACGAATTGGAAAAGTCAAGTAGGAAAGCTAATAGGTGATGGAAAGACAACTCATACATGATTTTATTAGGAGAAAATAATGGAGGATGATGAGGGCTAAAAACAAGTAGACTGCACCTAGTCTTACTTTCCCTTTTGCCATAAATCTCAGTAAAGTAGGCAACAAAGCAGAAAAAGTAGATATGCGCAAGGGAGGATCTGGAATAAAGCAGATATGCTAATATGGATTCCATGAGATTTCCCAAGTGCTCCATGACTCATTTTTAGCAAGTTTGACTTCTAGGACACGTGGAAGACAACTTGCATAGAGTGGAATATTGGAAACTAGACAAATAAGACAAAAATGGACTAATTAATGTCTAAGGTGGCTAACTATGGGTTGATTATTCTAACACCCCCCCTTAAGCCTAACTTATGAGTAAATATCAGAAAACTATAGGGCCTAGCAACAAGGCTTAGTCACCCTTTACATACTGCATGTCCATTTAACCAAGGAAAGAGGCAAAAACCCAGTGGAAAAATCCTCCCTTAAACATGGACAGTAAAACAAAATTTGAAAATCTTGTCATCAATCATGCTTCACAGCATGATCAGCAATCCCCACCAGTGATTTGAGATTGCTGAATTTCTTCTCACAAAAAACTTTGGTGAAGATGTCTGCTACTTGTTCTAAAGATGCACAGAAGAGTACGTGAATGGTGCCATCATGCACAAGCTCTCTAATGTAGTGCATATGGATCTCAATGTGTTTGGTTCTTTGTCTCTAAATTGGATCATTGTAGATTTGAATGGTGCTCTGATTATCACAATAGATAATTTTTGAAAACTCTGATTTGAAGCCACACTCACCAAGTATCCCCTACAACCATAAACATTGAGTTGCTGCATTTACAACTCCTCTGTACTCTGCTTCTGTAGATGAGAGTGCAATGGCACTCTGTTTCTTGCTTGACCAGCTGATTGGTCCTTCAGCAAGAATGAACACATATCCTGATGTTGAATTTCGATCTGTGTTGTCACCTGCCCAATCACTGTCAGTAAACCCAATCAAATCAAGATTAGATTTAGCTTTGTAGAAGATCCCATGAGTCCTTGTTCCCTGAACAAAGTTAAGGATCCTTTTGGCTGCTCTCGAATGGATCTCATGGGGCTGATCTATGTATCTTGAAGCCACACTTACTGCATAAGAAATATTAGGTCAAGTGTGTGTAAGGTACAACAAACACCCAATCAGTTTTCTATACAGTGTATTATTTACCATAGGAGAAGAACCTGCTTCTTCAAGCTTAACTCCTGAAAGGAAAGGAGTCTTGCTTGGCTTCATGTTGAACTTGTTCAACAAATCCAAATCATACTTGGAATTATGTACCTTTATTCCATGTTGGGATTGAGCAATTTCGAGACCCAAGAATTGGCTCAAAAACCCCAAATCAGTCATAGAAAATGCATGGTTCATTGCATCCTTCAAGGAGGAAATTTCTTTCTTTGAACTTCCTGTAATCAGAAGGTCATCCACATACAAGACAATAATCATCAAAGAACCATGAATCAGCTTCAAATAAACATTAGGATCAGACTTGCATCGAACAAAATTCAATGACAGCAAAAATCCATCAATCTTGGCATACCAAGCCTTGGGGGCTTGCTGAAGCCCATACAATGATTTCTTTAGCCTACACACAAAAGATGGATTAGTAAAAAACCCTTGAGGCTGCTGCATGTAAATATATTCAGTAATATCTCCATTTAGGAAAGCACACTTCACATCCATGTGGTGTACCTCCCACTGCTTCGAAGTTGCAATGGCTAAGTCTAGCCTGATGGAGTCCATCTTTGCCATTGGTGCAAAGGTCTCATTGTAGTCAATACCATGTACCTGTGAGTAGCCCTTAGCTACCAATATTACCTTATATTTCAAAGGTGAACCATCAGCAGCAAACTTAGTTTTAAAAACCCACTTACATTGAACTAGCTTCCTTCCTTGGGGAAGATCAACCAGTTCCCAAGTGTTGTTCTTCTGGAGTGAGATGAATTCTTCTTTCATGGATGTTTGCCATCTTGGATCATGTGCTACATCTTCATATGTTTGTGGGTCTGATTCAACCATCAGATAGCTTTTCTCTACAAACAAAGGGTTTTTCATACATAGGGCACTCTCAAACTGAGATCTAGTCCTCCTAGGATCACTAGGATTTCCAGCTAGTTCCCCAGCTGCATGAATGGTATTTGCTGCCCATTTTGGTCTTGTAGGATTGTCAGGTTCTGCAATTAAATCATCATTATCAAACATATTAGAATCAGCAAACTCATTTGTCTCTTCACTTACATTCAATGGTTCTGGTGGTGAAGAAGACTCTCCAACTTCAACTGCAGCTAAAGGTTCTTCTTGGAACTGAACACTCCTTTCAATGAAGGATTTGTTTGTGCTCAAACTGATTAGCTTGTACCCTTTTGAATATTTAGAGTATGCAGTAAATAGACACTCTTGGCTTTGGGGTTGCAAAGCCTTCCTCTTTTCTGTTGGAATTCTAGCCCAAGCCCTTGAGCCAAAAAATCCTGAAATGGGTCACATCTAGCTTGTGCCCACTCCATGATTCGAAAGGAGTCATACCATCAAGATGTTTATGAGGCACCCTATTCTAGATATAGGATGCATAGTTTATAGCCTCGGCCCAAAACTTTGGTGGCAAAGTCTTAGCCTCCATCATACAGGTTGCCATCTCTTTCAGTGATCTTTTCTTTCTCTCAACAACACCATTTTGCTGTGGTGTGTAAGGAATTGAATGCTGCATCTTCACAATATTGAATGAAATTAGACTTGACATACTCACCACCATTATTAGATCTGAGGATCTTGAGTTTCCTCCCATATTGGTTTTCAACCAAAGCCTTAAAGACTTTGAAGAGGCCAAAAACTTCAAACTTATGCTTCAGGTATTAAACCCAACAGTTTCTGGAAAAGTCATCTATGAAGGTCAATGCATATTTGGCCTGACTCATTGACATATGAGGAAATGGACCAGCAACATCGCTTTGGATCAACTCAAGAGGTGCAGAGGTTCTCTCATGACTAGCTCTCTCAAATTTATGCTCTGGGTGTTTTCCTAAGATACAACCTTGACAGACTCCCTTGAAGAAATTAATCTTTGGTAACCCTATGACCATTTCTTTTTCACTTAGATCAGAAAGATACTTATAGTTAAGATGGCCAAATATTTCATGCCAAATATTGCTTGCCTCATTGGCATGAATTAGAAGAGCAGAGGGTTTTGAGTAGGGTAGGAAATGTGAAAACATGTATACCTTTGAAGTGTGATCAGCAACTCCTTTTGCAATGACTTTACCACTCAAGATCTCTGTGATCTAAACATCATCAGGGGAGAATATGACCTTCTTTGGAGACCCTGTGTGGGTCATCTGATAAACTGACAAGAGGTTAGAGGCAAGACTTGGAACATACAATACATTGCTGAGCTTACCATGGTCAAGATCAATCCTTCCTCTGCCCAAACTGTTAGTGAGAGAGTCATCTCCCAGCACTATTGGTGGAACTTTCGACATGTCAAGAGAGGAGAATGCCTCCTTGGTTAAAACCATATGTCTTGAAGCTCCAGAGTCTATGATGAAGCTAGGTGAGCTTGATGTGCTAGCAACCAATGCATGCACGCTCTCTTTGTCCTCTGAATTTGATCCTCCTTCCCTCTTCTTTGAGCTATCAGGAAGGGAGATGTTATTCTTCTCCAAGAGTTGGGTTAGCATGTCAATTTTCTTCTTCATGCAGGAGCTTTCAGGATGATATCCCTTACTGCAGTATGTGCACTTGCTCATTTCACCTTTGTTCTTCTTCTTCTGGAAGTTTTTATTGGAGCCTTGGGGCTCCTCCTGAGACTTGTTCTTGTCTCTCTTCTACTCAGGTGGCTTCTTAGCTTTATTCTTGCCTTTTGAATCCACCCTCGAATCTCCAGCAACCAGATCTTAGTCTTTGGAAGGTTTGATGATGCCCATTATCACCAGTTTATCTTGTTCTTGTGTGAGGGATTCCATAAACTCTGCAAGCTTAGGCATCTTCTAGGCTTGAGCTGTCAACTTGGTGGCATGGAAGGTTGAAACAAACACTGAATAGTCAGGGCCAAGCTTCGAGAGTATGGCCAAAACTAGTTTCTCCTCCTTCTTTTCAATTCCACACTGTTTTAGCTGCAAAACAAGGGCTTTAAACTTGGAAAAGTAGAGTTGCAGGGATTCAAAGCTGCTGGGACTCAAAGAGATCAATTCATTCTCGATTTGATGTCCTCTCATCTCATCTATCCTACCAAAAATCTCTATAATATTCTCCCATACTTCATTAGGTGATGTCAATCCATCAATATGAAAGAGGAGGTCTCTAGATATGCTGAGACACAAGAGACCATAGGCCTCATCCCTCCTGTTGTGCCATTTAATTTTCTCTGCAGCTGCATTGGGATTTGCTTCAGTTTCCATAGTCACCCTGTAGAGACCTTTCACTCTCAACAGTATCTCCATCTCTGCTTTCCATTCAAAGAAATTAAATGGAGTCAAGATGATCTTCTCAGATTGATCCATAGCTTAGAAATTGTCCCTTCAGTTAGCAAAATAGCTCCCAATCAATATGTCGAACCTGCAATAGCAATATGGAATGAAATAAATCGATCTACAAATACTTTGATACCATGTGGAAATTGAACCCAAGTGATAGAACAGCTGCACTCACAAAATTGCTAATCAAACCTGCAAATTTACACACAAAGGAGACTGAAATTGGAGCATAACACTAATCTGTATTGAATAAGTGTACAATATCCAAACTTATGAAGTCATATGCTACTGCAATATATAATTACATGAGAGATTTGAATGCATAAGGATGCCATTCGAAATAGTTAAAAGCAGGCTTACTAAATCTAGTCAAATCCCCCATACGTGCATAAAGAAGTTTCTAAATCTACCTAGGAGCTCACGAATTGGCAAAGTCAAGTAGCCAGGCTAATAGGTGATGGAAAGACAACTCATACATGCTTTTATTAGGAGAAAATAATGGAGGATGATGAGGGAAAAAAACAAGTCAACTGCACCTAGTCTTACTTTCCCTTTTGCCATAAATCGGAGTAAAGTAGGCAACAAAGTAGAAAAAGAAGATATGCGCTAAGAAGGATCTGGAATAAAGTAGATATGCTAAATATGGATTCCAAGAGGTTTCCAAAGCACTCCATGACTCATTTTTAGCAAGTTTGACTTCTAGGACATGTGGAAGACAACTTGCATAGAGTGGAATATTGGAAACTAGGCAAATAAGACAAAAATGGATTAATTAATGTCTAAGGTAGCTAACTATGGGTTGATTATTCTAACAATATGCAGGTTGTATCTCAAACTAATCCTTTAACACAGAGGTCGTAAGACCCTTATAAGCCATACACGCTGTAAATCAATGGCCACACACAGTAAATTAAATAATGATTCTATGCCTGTCAACGAATCCACCTACATAAACAATTTCCACTCAGGGCTTACACCCACGACCTTCTTAAAAAATTCTAATTTACACATATAAAATAAACAAACAGTATTCCATACATTTCCATTTCCACATCATAAAACCCAACTGTAACGCTATTCTTTATCACATCCACAATGGTGGGTACCAACGCCATTCACGGCATGGCCCCAAAAGCCATCAAGCTGATTGTTCAGTCATCCACTTTACCATTACAATTGACTAAGGCATTTTCCATATAAATAAAAATCAAATATTGAAATGCAACATCATAATAAACATCAACGTAGAACTATTTTACACACACAGTATTCATAAATCCGTAACAAATTTACACAATTGTCACCTATGGCCATTGCGCCATTAAAAGCAATGGTGCTGCCTTGAGTCATAAAAAAACCAAAATAACAATTTATAAAATCATAATCAAAGCCTACCAAGGAACCAAGGTTTCACTTCATGGCTGAAACTATATTATTTACAAACCCAAGTCTTTACAAACTCAGACCCGAAACCCAACGAAACCCCACAACTTAAATCCCAAGTCTGTCGCTGCATAGAATGCAGAGTGCTAATGGAGCTGAAATCCATTAAACCCCAACCATGACAAATTTCAAAACCCAATTCTAAATATGAGAGGGACGAGTAACGACATTTCTAGCAGGATTACCGTCAGAGTAACGCTTGCCCACGATTTGTTTGCAAGCTGCGAACCAAACATCTTCCTCTCCAGCCTTGTAACCCTGCGAGAGAACAAGAGCATGATGAGGAGCAAGCTATGGTGTTACAAGCTACAAAAAATAGGAACTAAGAAAAACAAACCCACATCTTTCCTACTTGTGGAGACTAGTGAGCTCGTCCTCCTCCATCCACTCCAAAGCCGAGAGCAAACATCTTACCAGTGAAATGACCAAAACCATCATGAGCCAAGCCCTAAGATTGAGCTTCCACACACCCCAATGCACATTAATGGCACCAGCCTGTTGACCACTATCAAAACCCAAACCCACTTTCCTATAGTTCACATACGCTGCATTATCGAATGCCTCCATGGAATGCAAAGTATTAAACCCCAATGTTCAATGGTTTAAACTATGATATATATTCTCCACCGCAAATGGATACAAGGTGAACATTTAACATATGTATCGTATACCTTAGGCACTAAGCCTTAGAACCAATGCTCATCGATTTCATTAGGATTAAAGCCCAGGAACATGGCATATGAGATATTCCATGGTAAAATTGTTAATTATAAAACCAAGAATTGGTCTTTAACCCAAGTTATAAACCTGTTAAGAGTAAAAGCTTATGTTAGTACTTTAAATAAAATAAACATGTAATACAAATAGGTTAAGATATGAACTATTGATAAGTATTACATAATGAATAGTAAGTGTCATTTAGAAACAAATCCATGTCATACATATAGGTAGGATAGTGACCTTACTTCTCACGCAAAGATGGTAAGAACGATAATATCAACCAGTACTTGTCACTAGTTGCAAGTACGACTACTAATACTCGAACGTCCAAGTGCTCCATAACAAGTTTCCATCATTAAGTATAATCTACACATAAATTGGGAGATGTGCCTTAGTTCAATAGAACTAAGTAAGCCCGCTATATAGGTAGAGACTTTTACCTCTCAGGAAGCACATGGGAGAACTAGTCCCGCCACTCCACCCACTTTTGTTTCAGAAACAAAGTTAAGTTAGAATCAGATATACAACATAAGCACATGTAAAATAATAATGAAGTACATAATCAAAGCATATAACATACACAACAAAGCATAACCATAAGAATCAAATAGTAATCAACATTACGAAATCATAATTACAAACAGTAAACAAAGTAATAATCATAATTGAAATAGGGAAGTAAGATGTAAGAACAGCTTACGACAATTTAGCAATACAATAGAGTATGACACATTCCACAAGTTTAAATAATGTCCGAATTAGGTTGTGTTTAACTAGCCTAATATTTGTTTTTTCAATTTTTAGGGACATTACAAGTGGTATTGAGCCCAATTTAAACACTAAGAGACCAATGGGCGTACCAAACATTCACTGCAAAGAAAATAAAGTATATTTGTAAATATGGTTACCTAACATAATTTTTTCCTGTGATTTAAAAATTTGCAAATTACAATAATTTTTACAGAGCAGTTCAGATCATGAACACTGAAGAAGACAACAACCCGTAAGGAAAAATGAACACCCCCACCCCAAAAGAAGAACTAGTGGTGAAACTGAATTCTTATATTTTGAAGACCATACATAGTCTTCAAGCAGAACTGCAAAGTTTTAGAGAAGATAGTCTGAATGAGAGAAAGGAACAACAAGCTATTAATGAAGCATTACTGAGAAATATGACAGGAGGAATCCTGCAGGGAAAACCTACTCAATCCACAAACATATCCAAAAGAGAACCTTACCATAAATGGGCCAGCATACCAAGAGAAGAAGAAAACAAGGAAATTACCCCTGAAGCACCTAAAGGATATCATCACAGTCCTTCTAGTGATGACTCTCTTTCTCCATGCAGGAAGAAACAAAGAAGCAATGACAGTCTTCAGGGGGGATTTAGAAAAAATAAGATCCCTGACCTATGAAGGTGAAGTAAACACTGGGGAGAACTAAGTGGGCCAAGGCTATGGCTACATTCAATTGCAAAGCTGACACGATGACACACTTTTTATTTAACCACATCATTACACGTTTCGATGTTCCCCAATAGAAAGTCTTAGACCATGGTAGCCATTTTGAAGATGCTGCTTGGATTGAGCTTTCACCATGTTGAAGTTCGAACACTAGTATTCTTAGTCCTACTACCCTTAGGGCAATGTACAAGTTGAAGTGGTCAACAAAATCATTAAAAACATGCTCCAACGGATGGTGGGAAACCATAAAACCAACTAGCACCATATTCTCTTTTCCACCCTCTGGGCTTACCATGCATCCATGAAGACCACCACCAAATTCACCCCATTCCACTTAGTCCACAGTGTTGAATCGGTGCTTCCCATTAAGTGCAACATTCTGTCACTCCGCCTTGTCGTAGAGATTCTTCCTAATATATCGCCATTAGAATAACATCTTATCCTTCTTGAACAAACCAATGAGGACCATTGTGCTACGCTCCAAGCAATTGAAGCAACGAAAACTTGGTCGAAGTAACATTTTGACTCCCATGTCCACCCTCCCACCTTTAGTGAAGGCGATATGGTCCTCGTGTACAACCAAGCCAACGATAAGTTTGGAAAAGGGAAGTTTGAATCTATGTGATACGACCCATATGTCGTTTGCCGCTTCCTCGACAAGGGGGCATACATTATTTCTGACTCCGATGGACAACTCTTGAAGAATCCCTGCAACGGGCTCTAGCTCAGGAGATTTTATGCCTAACATTATCACTATGAGCCACTTGTAGTATAATATTTAATTTTTGTTTTACACCATTCTTGAAATGAGTCTCACAATGTGTTTCCATGACTGCTCCAGATGGATCCTACCTTGCATTGCTACATTGTATTTGCTAACGGAGTAAGTAGATGGTCTCCGAATCTCACCTTGGTTGTGTGGGTTGTCTATTCCCCATCACATGAGTTGATCCATATCAATGAAATGTCTGTTGGTATTGCTACTAACAACCAGGCTGAGAATGATGGCATCATTGGTCTCTTGGCCACCGCCCTCCAGTTGGGTATCCGTCACCTTGATGTCTTCTTAGACTCCCAACTACTTGTCTCCTAGTTGAATAACTGTTACCGGGTACGCGATCCTTGCCTCTTTAGAAAGTTCTTGCACAGTAAATAGTTGGTTAGAACTTTTGAATCCATTACATTCACACATGTTCCCAGAAACCTCGATAGTGTAGCAGACCAAATGGCTAATGATGTTCTAGAGTGGCACATCAATCATCACATATAGGAAATCAGCTAGATGATGCATACATATGGCATATACATCATATAGGAATCATCATAATCATAAAAGAGACTCATAAAAACACATAAAAGGTGCATCCACGTGCATATATATATCATATCATAATGTTCAGTACAAAATAAGAAGCTCCATAAGCTTTCTCAACTGAATATACATAATACAAAAATCATAGAGCACCACCGCACTAGGGGCAGCATCACTCATTGTTAGTCGTAATTGGAATCGGAGTCCTCCTCCTAGTACTCTGGCTCTGACTCCTCATCAGTGTCCTCCTCCTCACCGGAGTTGTCCTCGTCCTCAATAGGCGCATTGCCCTGCGCCGCTGCACAGACATATTCTATCACAACTACGATCCTCCTCATCAGGGGCATCCACTCGTGAGGAGCACGGTAACACGCAACAACCAGGTCATCATCTAAGTGTTGTCAACCATCATCAGTAACTCCATCAAGAATATGCTAGATGTCTTGACAAAGTTCCCACAAGGTACTGTGGGGTCCGGGAGAAGGAGGGTCCACCCCCTCCACCCTATCTCTTCGTTGCTCATAACCTACGGGAGGCTGTAGTCCAACATATGCACATATAGACAATACATCATCAGTATCCATCACACACTGGCTATCACTAAGATAATAAAATATGCATGAATTTAAACAGATTAAAGATCATGTATACTTACCATCTGCCCCCGAGGCCTATCCTGGTGCTCAGGGCATCTCTGGGTCTCCCTTGGAGTACATGCCTGCATATGGGTAGTCCTCAATGAGGACTAGAAGTTTCCTCCACTGAGCTAGAAGCTCTGGAGTAAAAAAGCAACCTAATAAGCCTCCTCCCTCATGGAAAAGCATCTCGGTCCATCTCTGCATCCGAGGCTCCTGAGGCCCACCATCCCCATTGCCAAGTGCGATCGAAGGGTCAAAACTCTCTCAAAGAAGATAGACCATAGAAATGAGGGGAAACAAAAAACCCCTCCCACAGACCTGGCGTGGTTCAGAAAAAGTCGAACCATAGTCAGGTACATTTGGGCCCACCTATAGTAGGTTCCCTCCATCACACGCTCCACAATATGGAGCTTCCTCTCGAAGATCTTATGGGTCCCAGATGACCCCAAGATCCGCAACACCATCACTGCAACCGCTCGAGTCGAAATAATCTCAATATCGCACATCAATATGTACAATACACACATGGTAGCAGAGGGATAACAGTGCCTGTCACACAGGTCATCAAGGGTCACCCCGTGTATGAGATTCAACGATGTGTCGTTGATCACTCCTAGCATTGGGAGCCCAGTCAAGAAGCACACATCCTGGAGAATGATCTCCAGCCGCTGTCCCTGGATGATGAAGCACTCTGCATCAACATCCCAAAAACTCACTACTGTCTCAAACAGTAGCTTTGTGTTCCGTCGCAGTAGTATCCAGAAGTACTTCAGCAACCCACAATGGGAAAGTGTGTTTCACACCCCCACATTTCTCAATGCTTGGGTCCGCAAGGTCCTAAGGTCCCTATCTCACCACACTGGTTGAGCCATATTGCACAATAGACAAATATATGTTAGGCACAATTTCACACACAAAAACTCATCCCAGGGATGAAGTCGCGAATTTTCATCCATTATGTGTGACCCAAGGTGCACTTAATCCATGAACAGTTGTGACTCAATCATGTATTCTAGCCGAACAGGTGCGACCTAGGTCGCGACTGTCTCCTCGACATGTACAACTAAGTTGCGACTATTTGGCCGAAAATCGTGACCCAGGTCATGACTTTTCCCTCAAAAAATGTGACTTGGCCCGGTCAAACCCTTTCAGTTCGGTAGGGGTTCTTGGGTATCCTAAAAAAAAACTAAACCAGTGAAAAGGATGGTTTGGACAAGTTCTCTCACCTGTAAGTTGCAAATTAGAAATCCACCAGTTGAAATGAAAAAAATAAGCAAAAGCGCTCTGGGTTCATCCACTCCAACTCAACACTGAACAATAATAATGACACATGTAATGTGGTCCCCCCTGGCCTCATTGGGTTGGGTTTTCTTTCAAGCACTGGAGAGCCATCCAGAGTCCGTTTGTGTAACAAACTTAAATAATAACAACAAACAATATATATATATATATATATATATTAAATATCAATATTAATTATTAATATTAATATATATTGATATTAATAATTAATAAATGGTTATTAGTAAACTATTCTAAAATGACGCATCCTTTCATGGATGGTATACAAAGTGCCTTTACAATTAATATATATATATATATATATATATATATATATGGCACTCACTTTGTAATCTTTTATCATCATTCATCTTTAATTTTTTTAATATTTCCAATATGGAATTATTTTCCATTGGTTGATTATTGAACTGAGTAATCATTGTGGGTTAAAATGCGAATCATGTGGGTTTAGAAGTCTTTGTTTGCTTCAAGTGGTATCAGAGCCTCAGTTGGATGATCTGGGCCTTTGGCCTTAATTCTTAGGCCTTGTCTGATTTTTGGCTTGTAGCCTTATTTTAGGGTTTCTCTAAGATATTGGACATTGTCCAAAGGAAAAAGAAAAACGTAAAAAAAAAAGGAAAGAACAAAAAAGTTAAAAAACATGTTCAAGGTTTCCTTGAATTTAGGTCTTTGACCTCATAGTGGCTTTTAGCCATCCATATTCAAAGTTTATCTGGTAAAAATTGGTTTTTGACCAAAAATTGGTCTTTGTCCATTTGAATTTCATTGAAGAAGTATTAGTTCCACTCCAAATATGAAGCAAGAACAAGAGGAAAAAATAAAGAAAAAAATTATGAAGAAAAAAAAACAAAAAAAGAAAAAGAATTATCAACAAAAGAAATAAAAGGGGAAATGTTAAAAAACATAAGTTAAAAAGAAAAGTTAAAAAACATGTTCAAGGTTTCCTTGAATTTAGGTCCTTGACCTTACAATGGCTTTTAGCCATCCATATTTAGAGTTTCTCTGGTAAAAATTGGTTTTTGACCAAAAATTGGCCTTTGGCCTTTGAATTTCAATGAAGAAGTATTAATTCTAGTCTAAATATGAAGCAAGAACGAGAGGGAAAAGTGAAGAAT
>LPNX010503448.1:423043-485421 GCA_001517045.1 Pseudotsuga menziesii | reverse complement strand
AATCTTTTATCATCATTCATCTTTAATATTATTTTATATTTCCAATATGGAATTATTTTCCATTGGTTGATTATTCAACTGAGTAATCATTGTGGGTTAAAATATCAATCATGTGGGTTTAGAAGTCTTTGTTTGTCTCAAGTGGTATCAGAGCAAGAATAAGAGGGAAAAATGAAGAATAAAATTTATGAAGAATAAAAAAAAAAACAAAAAAAAAGAAAAAGAATTATCAACAAAAGAAATAAAAGGGGAAATGTTAAAAAACATAAGTTAAAAAGAAAAGTTAAAAAACATGTTCAAGGTTTCCTTGAATTTAGGTTCTTGATCTCACAATGGCTTTTAGCCATCCATATTCAGAGTTTCTCTGGTAAAAATTGGTTTTTGAACAAAAATTGGCCTTTGGCCTTTGAATTTCATTGAAGAAGTATTAATTCCAGTCCAAATATGAAGTAAGAGCGAGAGGGACAAGTGAAGATCAAAAAATAAAAATAAAAATAAAAAATAAATAAAAAAAATTATCAACAAAAAAATAAAAGGGAAAAAGTTAAAAAACAAAGTGAAATAGCCCATGGTTTTATGAAATACCCATCGTTTCACTTACAATATTTAAATTATAAACTAGTTTTATAAAATATGCTTTGAGGACAAAGCATCTTGAACCAAAAGGCAATGTAACAAACTTAAATAATAACAACAAACAATATATATATCAATATTAATTATTAATATTAATATATATTGATATTAATAATTAATAATTAATATATGGTTATTAGTAAACTATTCTAAAATGATGCATCCTTTCATGGATGGTATACAAAGTGCTTTTACAATTAATATATATATGGCACTCACTTTGTAATATTTTATCATCATTCATCTTTAATATTTTTAATATTTTCAATATGGAATTATTTTCCATTGGTTGATTATTCAACTGAGTAATCATTGTGGGTTAAAATGCAAATCATGTGGGTTTAGAAGTCTTTGTTTGCTTCAGTTTGGGATGCCATTTGCACCATCGGATTCAGTTTTCCATCCTCTATCTTTTAATGAAACCCTTGTCTCGCGTTTTCATAATGACTTTTCGGGCCACCTCCCGGAAGCCACCTCGATTTGCATACCACTATGCGAGTCTCCATTATGGAGTTTCTATTAAGCTCTTTTCTGACTCCTAAATGAATGAAAAGATCGTTGAGCATGCTTGCTTCCTTTTGCGCTCATTAAAGTATTTGAAAGGGAATCTACATAGCCTCGTTTATCTCATTTTGTGGACTATGTAGACTGCCATAAGAAAATGACCACCTTGGCACACTTAAGCCAGGAATGTTTCCCTTTGCATCCTTTTATGCTTTCTCGGGCATTGGGATCGAACATTACGAAAAAGATTATCATGGGTTGTCTTTAAGCTATTTTCCATCCTTCTCATTAAGAAAAGATTACTGAGCAAACTTGGTTTCATTCATGCTCGTAAATGTATTTAAATGACCTTCAAATCAGTGTAAGTTTAACCTTTTCCGACCAGCTTAGAGTACCAACTGTAAAGAGGTCTCCTATCCCCCAAAAAGGGTGGGAGAGCTCCCCTATGTATACTTTTATCCTTTTTCAGACACAGTAGACTATGAATGAAAAAGATATCCCACTGGAGTCTTCTTCCTGTTTTCAGACTCTTTAAAATTCAAAACACCATCGAGCATTTACTTTCTCAGGATCGCTAAAAATCCACGAGATCGTGTCATAACAGTGTCTTTAAGCGCCACCCCATATATTACAGTTTGGAAGCTTTACCATTTTTGGTCACCTTTGTTCAGAGTATTCTGCAATGATTCTTAAGTTGGATCCCCTCGATATCACTAGTCCCGTTACCTACCACAATATTTCCCATATGTAGTTCCATTCTCGGTATTACAGCTATGACCCCTCTCCCATGAATCAGTTTCATTTGCTGCCAGGTCAGCCTTGCCGTCATACTTTGAAAAAAGGAAGTTTAAGAACCCCCGTAATCCCCTTGCCCTTGTTCCCCCATTTAGTTTTCTAGTCCCTCGATTTTCCCACAACTTTGGTTATCCCCCTCGTGCTTCTCGTCAAGGAAACCTTATTTCCTTGGTCCGTAGTAGGTCTCCCTCTATCGACGACAACACATCTATTCCATAGGATAGACCGAGAGGTCCCTGTATCTTGGTTTCATTAATCTTATTGATGAGTTCCTTGGACCACTTTATAGGAGTCCTTAGTGCCTCTTGGAATGGTTGTGTCTTGCGTGCTCGACTTCAACTACATCATTGCACCATTGAGATTTGTACGAGGTATTGGTTCATGCAGTATTTGGTCAAAGACCCTGGTTGTCACCTAACTCTAGCATATTGGTGATTCTATTCAGGGACCCAAACATGTTCATGTCCCTTGTGATTTCCAGGTTGCATTGGAAACAGTGATCAGAATCCCCCAGAGCAGTGTTTCTGTATAGATTCATGATTGATGCGACATATTGTATCATTGGGACTTTGACTCTTCATCAGTGAGTCCTTACAGTTATGTAAACTTCCAGGTTCAGCAGAACATCAGTTATGAAAATACTACATTCCAAGAGAATGCCATTGTTCCTCTGTATCGGTTTTTCAGATCATCATTGTATTCAGCCTCTCATTGAGGCCACCATTATGTAACATCAGTTGTATATGTATTAATCGGCTCCCATATTTTGAGTCTTGATGCCATTATTTATTCTTTTAACATCGTTATGAGCATGGGTATACCCGCCTTGTCCATGTAAATGTCACATATTCTTTGTATCTCACCCATTGTTGGGAACCAATATTAATACAAAAACCAAATGCCACTGTGTCTCAAACGAGGAAGCACCGCTTCTTCACAGGTCTCTCCATTATCCCCATGATTCTATGATGTATGTCGGCCATACGATGAGCTCCTGCCCTATCAGGGGGAAATCTGTTAATGCAAAAAATTTCTCAACTAGCTCTACATGGCCTAAACTACATACAAATATCTTTTTCATCCCCTTTTTCCGTCATTTTTTACCTCACTACTATGGATTAAGCTTATTCTCTCTCAAAAAACTCAAAAATATCAAAAAGGGCCTAAAAACCCACAAAAAGAGCTAAAAAGCTCACAAAGGGGCTAAAACCCCCAAAAAGAGCTAAAAAACATAAAAATGGGCTTAAAACCCTAAATAGGGTCCAAAACCATAAAAGATAGAAAATGACAAGAAAAAACTATAAAATAGCGTGGAGGTCTCCATCACAATATTCACTTATTCCTTCTATCATTATTATATTTCCGTGAGTACGTTGAGAAGCCATAATTCTCAAAATACTCACATCATTTGTCAATCATTCCATTGCCCCACCTCCTCCCATCATGTATGTCAAGGTACCCTCCATACTAACAATCTCATGGAGAGGTGATATCATTCCAAGTTAGGGAATGATGGCCCACTTTCAACAAAAACATAAGGTATACTTATCTCATTTTTGTTTATTTAGATTAGTAATTTTTTCTTATTGTTTATTGTGTTACTGATATTTTATTTGCAGCTAGCTCTATTCCATTGAACTCTACCCTTTTGTCCCTTTGACAGAAGGGAGGTGATTTTGCACGTAGCTAGGGTGAAAACCCGACTACAAATGGTTATGTTTCTTTTAAGGACTGTTTATTTTTCAGAATCCTGCTTGTACTCTATAAAGGTTGACCTGCCAATATTTAATATATAATGTCAACCACTAACTCAATTAAAATATTGTTGAATATTGTTGAATCCACGAAAAGAAGGTTAGGGTTCATTCCATGTTTGATTAAAGTACTCTTTAGCAGTAATAGTTAACCTAGGGCAAGGAAAAACTTAGTAAACATGTGTACCATAAGTTAAATTTTTTCTTCATTTTCACTCAAATCCTAGTAAAACATTACAGTAATTATTTCTTTCAAGTGTTCCTAAGTATTTTCTAATGTTTATCTTCCATAAATCGAAACTGAGGATTCGGGAAAGTTGTAAACCCTCATAAAATGAATTTTTTTTTAAGGAATAGAAACATGATTTGAACTCAAGAGCGGTTAATAAAAAGAAAAGAGAGAAAAAATATCAAATATTGTTGTCTGTTAGGGACAAAAGGCTACATACTTATATCAGGTTTGACTATACTCAAAATTAGAATCCAGATATGATGATGGAGTAAACGAGGTTCTTCATGGGTAGGGTTTATTTTTCAAATCAGTAAAATATCCCTAATCGCTTGTTTTGATCATATTTCAAATTATAACCAATGAAGCTATAATTGTAAGCTAAAGGTAAGAGTTATTTTTTGTGCAGCAACGTAAACACAATACTAACTTGCTCTACATTTAGACTGGAAGATAGGTAATCAAGTGCATGAAGAGTAACCGTGCCTAGAAGGTAGTTCTAGACGAGACTCCCCAAAATATTTTATATTTATATATCTATGCAATCTAACAGGTGGAATAGATTCATATTAAACTAAGGCTTAGTCATTAATATTTTCTATAAGGAAAATAAGAACTTCTAGCTCGAACTGAGGTGAAACCTTAATGGTTGAGTATAACTGAATTAATAATTAAGAGGCAATGGAGGAATGAGGCCTCTATTTTTTTCCCAATAAACTTTAGATCTTTTAAAACCATACATTTACCTATTAGTTAGTTCCAAATTAATTAAGGGGTTGTAGTGAAAAGGAACCAAAAGTTGTTAGAAAGTGGAAAGAAGGAAGGTTTTCTAGCATTGCATGTGTCCTTGCATGCTAGGAAGACATTAAACATGTAGCCAAATGAATTAATATGATTTTTCGTAAGTTCGGACTTAGGAAAATACTTTAATTAATCTAATTTGATTTTGAATTAATGGAATCACTTTTATAAAGTGAAAAATGAAATAATTTAAGTGATGGCTAATCTAATCTTGGCCATTGATCTCACCGGAGGATCACATTCATTGATCCATAATGAGGGTTAGGGTTTTCGCTTAGCATTGAGTTAAAACAAGATTTGGTGGAGAGGACACATACAAAAAGGAGAGATACAAACAAAGAAGTCAGACAGAGATGTTTGCTGAGAAGGCATAGGAACACTCATCTGGAATATTCACAGAGAATCAGACTGTAATAGATCACGCAGAGGGAGGACGGTACACAATAGAAGAAGGTCATACAACTATCATACATATTCTGTATTGCTGACGTCATCCCATACAGATCCGTATAGTTGGGTCGTATTGATGATGTAGGGGTCATACAGTTACGCAGGGGCCATACAATTGTGCAAGGTCCATACAACTACGCAAGGGTTGTGTCTTGTTGCTGGGGTTTTCCAGTGATTTTGCAGAGAATCGATTTACCATGTTGGGTGAATTAATTGTTGGATTGTAACTGTTCCATAATTTCTTAATAAAAATTTCATACCTGATTGGTGCATTGTTTTTCCCATCTTGGGTTTTATCCGTGGGTTTCCGTACCCAAAAATATTGTGTTTATATTGATGTTATTGTTGTACATGTTTCTCAGTATTTTATTTCTGCTGCAATACTAGTAAATAAAGTTCATGTTTGGTTAACAATAATAAATTAAATTGTTTAGCCCTAGTTTGAATTTAAAAAGAAAAAATTACAAGTAATTAAAAACATAGTAATTCTAGTATAGAATTCCATTATTATGAATAATAAACTACCTCTATATTCTTTGGAAAAGAAAAACAACAATATAGATAAAGAAATCAAGCTCTTTGTGTAAAAACACAATTTAATGCTTAATGAATTTACAAACAAAATAGTCCACAATCGGTTAATTGTTTACAACCAGGTTCCACAATTAAAAATAAACATTTTATAACCCTCAAAACCAAAATATGAAGGAATAACTCTTGAATGACATATTTGAGTCACAAAATCCTCACACGAAGCAGGGATAATTTTAGGGGCGAAATTTAGCCCAGTGGGCTATTTTTCCATGTTTTTCTCCCAAAAAATATTCGCCATTTTGCATTTTTTGAAGCCCTGTTTCGCCCAATTTTGATGGGGTAAAAATTTTTCACCCTAAAAACCGCCAAATTATTATATAAACGATATAAAATCCTTGGAAATTAAAATATTTTTTGAAAAATATCGCCAATCATTTTATAGTTGGCATTTTAAGAATTGGTAATATTCGCCAACATTTATACACTTTTAAATAAGTATGGTAATATTCGCCAACATTTATACACTTTTAAATAAGTATGGTTCCTTAAAATCATCCCTGACATGAAGTGAGGGGCTCCCTAGAAATAAATATGTCCCATTAGTAGCATAAGGGACAACATTAACATAATCAACATTCCAGCTCCTCCATGACCTGTCAGATTAACCTAGAAAGCTGGTAATCCAGGCAAGGAGCGTAGCTTACCCGTAGATAGTCATGATATATTAGCATGAGTAACCGAGTGTTTAAATACCATCTACTACCTATATCATAACGAGAACAAAAATATCTCAGTTCAAGAACTTAAAAGGAGTTATCCGTAACACAATTTCATTTGCCAGAAATTGAAGAGTCAAATTATGATTTACCAACTTATAGAAAAATCTTGAGAAATCATGAGCTTTGGTGAACTTTAATCACAACCCAGCTCACCAAGAGTCGCACCTTGAGAGAAATAACTTAATAATTAACGGTGGTAAAAATAATACATTGAGGTACAATAAATCCTGGCCTAGTCCATGGACTTTATACATGGTCCAAAAAGTAAATTCAAAACCTTGGTAGTATATCTTATCATTATCGAAGTGTGAAGCTAAGAGAACTTCAATATGTGATGGTAAACTCACAAAAGAAATTTCAAGTTATCCATGATATGCCTTTAAGGATTTAGTAATTAAAAATAATGGAATTAATATGTTCCAAAAAGACACTTGCACTTATATTCCTAGCCTTGGTTTCGTGAGGTTAAGCCTTCATACAAATAATGTTCGCGTTGATTATAACCTGAATGACAACATGTAACACTCTGGTTTTGACCCCGTGGTATTAAAATTGTATCTGGTGTATATATTGTATTGAATCATGGCATGGATCTCAAGGCCAAGTCCCTGCCATTGATTTTGTTTTTTGTGTATAGGCGATCAGGATCGATGCCTATGGTTTCTTGTGCTGAGTCAGACACATTATATTTTGATATATAATGTAAATATGCAATTTAATAAAATACCACAACTAGCTATGCACTACAACGTGAAAGAGATGGGGGCATGATTTCACAAGGAATAGGGAGGGGAGTTAGTCAAACTCCTGAGCCAATAGGGTGAGACCAGATGTCAACGGGGAAGCCCATGAACCTTCAGCTACCTTTTTTTCCTTGTCCTCAATCTTTCAATTCTTCCAGAAGTTGGGAGGTAGTTAATGCCTTGGACAGAAGAAGGCATGGCAGTCTGGTTTCGTGTTTGAGCAAGCCTGCAAGCTTGCAGTGTGGGAAGTCACATTCTTGTTTCTTGCAAGCAATCGCGTGATGCATGCCCAGTCCGTCTTTCCCTCAGCGAGAGGAAGGTTTTGTGGATGATTAATTCATTCGTTCATGCGCATTGTTTTTCATACACGCACATTGTGGTTATCCGACTATCCAGAGTCACGAACGAGTGGTTCCGCAACGATTTTCTGTGTGACAGCATGGTATGAACCTTGGTCTCTTGTGTGCAAGGAAAACCCTATTTCTCCTGTGTTATAGAGTGGTATGCAAACCTATTTGTTTATGCTACAGAGTGGAGCCCTATGTTATTGTGTCTCCCTGTGGTTTGCTGTGATGTGCACCTTGATTTGGTTTTGAATTGTATGCAAGACTTAGGAGTGGAAGAGATGAAGAATGGGCTTGATAAACCTAGTGCAGAGAGGAACCTCAAATAGAGATAAGAGTGGCTGGTGAATATTCTATGCACACACTGAAGAGTATTGGAAGGAAAGGCATATCCCGAGGGATTATGGAGCAGAGAAGGGGATGCTTCCTTATGTTGGATGTGTAGGTATTGTGGACGCCATGCCAGATAGATCTCGTGGAGGTGTCCCTAGCTCTTGAATGAGCCACTATCTTAGCCATTCTACCTTTCCACTGCCTTACAAACTAATAAACCCAAAAAAGATTGGATTAACTGACAACCTCATAAAACCAATTGTACATTGGCTTGGATGGGAAGTATGATAAACCCCAATTGGATATTGACTTGGCTAAGCAGCCTAATAATCCCAACTAGTAGTTGGATTGGCTATGTCTTGTGGTGCATTTTGGCCATGTGTGTAATCCTTGACTAGACATCCTGATAAACCCAACTGTGAATGCTGGCTTTCATGAGTAGCTTGATAAACATAACAGTGAGATGGCTTGGCTATGTATCTTGATAAACCAATCTGTTAGCTGTTGATTTTTTTGAGTAGCATTGAGAGCCCTTCTCTTAGGAGAACGGGACCACGGTGAAGACTCAACCCAGTGTTGAGTGACCATTATGTTGAATGGTAGATATCTGGTATAGGACCATGATATAGACCCAGCTCTGCCCTGGGTAGAGTCAACCTATTGTTGAGTAGACATCTGGTCTGGGACCACGATGTAGACCAATCTAGTACTAGTAGACTTAGCTTAGTTTTGAGTAGCCATTCTCTTGGATAATGGAGGCACCTTGTCTATTGCCAGGAAGGAGCTGTAAGCGCTAGACTAGGTCTAGCATGTGTGGCACTCTGACCCTTAATCTATGGGCTTTGTGTACTTCTCCAAGAATTAGCTACCCTTGGTTAAGTTACCCTAGTACCAGATCTAGGTGTCACAAAGAGTGTGAGATAAAAGCATTAGTAACTCTCTTTGTTTATGATGATGTACTTTTGGAATAAAAAAGGACCACAGGGGCACTTAGAAAAAGGCTAAAGTCAAAAGTATAAAGTAAATAAGGACTTTTGTACCACATGAAAAGGACCATAGGTGAAAGTCAAAATTAAATAAGGACTTTTGGTAAAAGTCAAGATAAATAAAGAGACCTTTTGGTAAGAAGGTAAGAGTGAAATTAGGAAAAGATTAAAATATTATTATTTTATCTTTTCTAATTTTGGTCCACTTACAGGTGAATGAAGACTATAAAAGAAGATCAAGTATTCTCATTATTACATATTCAAGTTTTCTCTCACAGGTGAAGCTGCTATTACTGAATAGGACTATTTTATGTTCTTGCCTCAGCTAGGGTTGTTATTAGCAAATATATCTTCAACATTTTGGGACAGCCCACCTTCAAAATTTGTTTTTTTTGGCATCCTTCTTCATTTTTCAGGCAGATTGGGCAGCTAATATTTTTTTGTTGACAACCCTTCTTCCATTTTCGTGGGCAGTGCTTCTTCAGGAAGCTTTTTATAGGGATACTTTCCTCTCGGCACCTTCGGCCAGCCTCTAGCAGACATACCCATGATGGCTGAGGCCTGTAAGGCGACCTCGGGTAGCCCATGTGCATCCCTGTGAGGGTTTTCGTGGCCTTATAGGCCCTCCAGGAAGCTCGAAGGCAGACCCATGAGGGTCCTGTGGTAGCCCTAAGGTTGCAAGGCGTTAACAGACACTCGAGCCAGTCCAAAGAAAAGACGGACATGTTGCAAACCCTTTTGGGCAGCAGAATCAAGGCACTTGGGCAGTGTACAGCCGGGAAGGACAAAGTCAGACATGGCCGAAGCAGGAATTTTTTGGCAAGTCAGAAATTAGTTCGAGAAACCATTGACGAAAATTCTGATTTTTGCAGATCTAAGAATTTTTCATTTTTGATAGATCAGAAAAGTTATTTGGTAGACTATTTTTGGATAGTCCTTTCTAGGAAGATCTCGAAATTTCTACCGCTAGGGCTTGACATTCTTGCTCTGATTTTTATTGAGAATTTTTACTGTACTATGGTAAAACCAAGATTTGGGATTGAGGAGCTTTTTGAAGAATTTCCTAAGTCATCTCATTTACGAGATGAGCTACTAATAATTTTTTGGGTTTTTTCCCTTTGAAGGTTTCTCCAGTGAAAAATATTGTGTCCATTGTGCTGATGTGATGAATGTGTTTTTACTACACTTATTACTTGTTTAAGTTTATCTGCAAAATTTTTAAGTTATATGCTAATGCTAAAATTCAACATGGTATCAGAGCTTAGCATGTGAAGACACAATAAAGGGACACTATTGTTTTTTTTCACTAGATCTTGGAATAATATTTTCATATATAACATTTGGATAAGTGACAGAGATGGCCATCAATGGTTTCAAACCAGAAGAGAATATCTATGGTTCAACCAACTTCAACTCTTGGAATGCCAAGTTGACAACCATTCTAGATGAGACTGACTTGGATGACATTGTTCTTACTGTGACAGAAGAGCCAACTGCAAATGATGGTAGGATTTCTTACAAGAGGAAGCAAGGTAAGGCTAGAAGAGTCATTTATGATTCTATCAAAGAGGCATTGATGCCTAACATCACATCCTTGAATACTGCTAAAGAATTCTATGATACTTTGGTAAACCTATATGAAAAGAAGGCTCCCAATCAAAAGAGAGTATTGAAGAAGAGGCTACGAACTTTGAAGCTGAACAAAGATGAAAGTGTTGGTTCCTTCTTCACAAATATTGCACAGGTAAGATATCAACTCCTTGCTATTGGTATTACTGTTGATGATGATGAACTTGTGCAAATAGTGGTTGACGGTCTCCCAAGCTCTTGGGAAACCTTCATGGCATCCATCTGTGGACGATAAAATCAACCAACCTTTGAAAGGATTTGGCATGATTGCATACAAGAAGAAGGAAGGAACACTGACAAGGTAATCAAGGAGGACAACCTTGCACTTGGAAAAAAGACAAAGAAATTCAAGAAGCCTTTCCCTCAACAAAAGAAGGGAAATAAACCTCAAGGTAAGTGTTCTGACATGTCTAAAATTGAATGTTATACTTGTCACAAGTTTGGACATTTTTCTAGAGACTGTAAGCAAAACAAGAAGAAACCCAAGAGAAGGTTTCAAGCATCTATTGCAGAACCAGCGGAAGAAGAAGATGAAGAACCAAAGAAGAAGAAGAAAACCAAGGCTAATAAAACTGATAAGCCTAAAAGAGAGTACTACTTGTTTCTTCCCTAACTGGTTCTTTCTCAGCTTGTTCCACTTCTTGGTTTGTTGACAGTGGTCTCTCCAGGCACATGACAGGTAACCGTGAAACCCTCACGAGTTATAGAAAGAAGAAGTTCACCACTCAGGTAGAACTTGGAGATGATTCCACTTACAATATTGAAGTAGTTAGTTCAACTTCACTTCAACTTGACTCAGGTACAGTTCTTCATATTGAAGATATTCTTTATGTTCCTAGTTTAAAGAAGAATATTTTATATGTTGTTGGTCTATAAGACAAGGGCCACAGAGTCCTCTTCATGGAAAAGAAGGTCTATTTATGGGAAAAAGACACAGATATAGACTCAATAGTACATATTGGGTTCGAGAGGGAGACCTCTACAAGGCTTCCAAAGTTTCCACTTATGCTTTGGTACATCACACAGTTGATCCTTGTGAACTTTGGCATAGAAGGTTTGGACACCTTCACTACATAGCTCTCCCAGGATTGCAAAATATGGTTACAGGTATGCCAGAAGTTTGTCCAAAACATGAAGGAATCTGCAAAGGATGTGCTCTAGGTAAGAACACTAAGAAATCTTTTCCCAGAAGAAAAAGTAGATCTAAAGGAATTTTGGATTTGATTCATTCTGACATTTGTGGGACCATGTATTCACCCTCCTTGAGTGGGTGTTTATATTATGTCTTTTTTATTGATGACTACTCTCAGAAGTCTTGGATTTACTTCCTTAAGGAAAAGAGTGAAACCTTTGACAAGTTCAAAGAGTTCAAAACACTGATTGAAAATCAGACTGGCAAGCACATCCATATCTTGAGATCAAATAATGGAGGTGAGTATGAATCTAATGAGTTTTATGCATGAATCAAGAAAGAGATGGAAATGCATTACAACCCTCAATAGAATGGGGTTGTAGAAAGGAAGAATAGAACGATCTGTAAGGCTACGAAATCCATGATCACTGATCTAGATCTTCCTTTGTCTTTATGGGCTGAAACTACTAGAACTACAGTATACATTCAAAACGGAATCCCACATGCTATCTTGGGGGAGAAGAATCCAAAATAAGTATTCACCAAGAAGAAACCTGCATTTGATCACATGAGGATATTTGGTACTCCTGTGTATGTTCATGTTCCAAAAGAGAAGAGGGCCAAGCTATATCCCTCTGGTAAGAAAGGTATACTTGTTTTCTACAGTGATTACTCGAAGGCTTGTAGAGTATATATACATGGACATAGGCACATTGAGGTCAGCAGAGATATGATCTTCCATGAGGAAGCGGTGTTTCGAAAAACACTATAGATTTCACCAAAAGATGCGGTTACTCTACTTGAGTTTCCAGATTCATAAATTCAGAGGGAGGAAGAGGAATTTGATGATCAAATTCCATATGTTCCTAAGAACATTGAAGGAATGAATCCCGTGAGTTACATGAGTGATATACTAGCATGAATGGTAGAGTGGGGTTAATGAAATTTGGAAAAGTTTGAATTGTAGAATTATTAGCAAAATAAATTTCATTTCTATTATGCAACAAAGATATTCATTCTGAAATGGAAGGAATTACATCGGTCTGAGGAGATCTAGGACGCGATCACAATCGTTCAATGTGAAGAGTCCCATCAATGATCCATCATAAGGAGGGTCACCAACAATGCATAGGAACTAGCCATCGAAGGAAAGTACAAGAGTGATCGAAAAAATTCCAAAGGTAATCCAAAGAAGGGTTCAATCATCAAATTATGATGTTGCATTGGAAGTGTGGCATCAGAGGATAGTGACATACGCCTCGACGGATGGAACAATAGAGTATTAGAGAGTTCCTCGACAAAGCATCAAATAATTCTTTAATAGAGTATCAAAAGATATCTTGATAGAGCATTCCTGATAAAGTATTGTTGTAGTTGAATTACCAGAGGTGCAAAACTATTACATTAGAGGATGTCTCGACAAGATAAGTTTGATAGAAAAATACCACAGTATGTTCATAAGTGATTTTAAAAAGGTATATAGGGAGTTACCCCAATAAGGTAGGTTTGATGAATTTATTGAACTACGTCTATAGGAGGTGTGCAAATTGTATATTGGGGAATGTGCTATTGGGGTAGGTATGATACTAACTATTAGAGATTGCTTATTGGAGTTGAATTAGAGTTCTTAACCTGAAAAATAATTTTATTGGGGGAGATCAACAAGGTGTTAAAAATGTTACATATGGTAATACTCTAATGACGTAGGTCCCATATTGACTATATTCCATTGGAGGTATCCCATGAAAGGTAACTAAGAAAAGGCTGATATGATAAGTCTAATAGAGGATATTTGATGAAGGTTGTCAGAAAGGTTAAAAACTTGTTAAACAAAATCTAGAGCCCAAAAATTGATTTGGCCATGGTAGGAGTAGTTTAGCTCAACATTTTATGAGACCCATGGCAATATAATGCCATATACGAAGGATATAGAACTGCTATATAGGTTCTCGGGGTCATGTTGCTCCAAAATTCCATAAAATTTGAAACATAGACTTTTAAAGATAAGTGTCCAAAGACCCGATAGGGGCCTTATTTGGGATGAAATAGATATGGTGTAGTCATGGACCAGGAACATACATAAATATTTAATCATGTGGCCAAATTTCGAAGAGTGTGAAGCTGGGGAGAGAGAAAAGACAAAATCCACAATTCCAGAGTACTTTTTGGGGATTTTGGAAAACTTGAAAGGAGTAAAAGTGACCCTAGATGTCGAGTCCATAAAAAACTATGAACACAACATTTTACATCCTCATAAAAAAATATTGGTTGGAGGATTTTTTTTAAAGTAGTTTGGGAGATAGCCAGTTTTGCAATTGGGAAAAAGTATGAAAATCAAAATTAGTAAATTCCAAAAATTTACAAAAATTAATTGAGGTATCACATAAAAAATATAAAAGTTGTTGAGTGATCCCTGTTATTTGTATTATTGGCATCCGATAGAAATATTTTCCTAGTTCTCCCTATATTTTCTTCTATAAGTGTCTAAAGTTGGCTTATGAAGCTAAATGGACATGTAGGAAAAGTGCAGGTTGAGCAAAATTAGTAGTTTTGGAAGGTTGTAACTTTTAGCTTAGAGGTCAAAATGAAGCATAAAGATATGCATCGAAAAATATATTCATAGGGGGGGGGGTGGTGGAAGGAATTGGTGAACAATATTATTTTGAATGGGGGATTCATATGTTTATGATATTTGAATTGAAAAGTGTCTGTAGCCTTGATTTGACAAAACAAAAACAATTGGGGTAGTTTCGAGAATGCATGCAGAAAATTAATTTTGTGAATTTTCAAGAATGTAATGAAGCTAATAAAATTTTTTATAAGAACACTTTTGTAGATAAAAGATCAATTCAAGGGTATTTAAGGGTGCACATTCAGTATATTATAATTTGGAAATCCTAGGTCTTGGTTGGGAAAAGAAAACCATCACCATGGAATATGCACATGATCATTGTGTAGCTGAAACAAATGTCTTGGAAGAAAATATATATTTGTTTAGAAATCAAAGACATGATCCAATGGATGAAGGAATAAACTCCCCAAGACATTGCAGAATCCATGAGAATCCTAAGAATGGAACTGTAAAGTTGCAGAGAAGATAATGAGAGGTTGCTCAAAGCTCACGAATAGAAGAATCAATTGAATGTAGGCATGCTCCAAATCCTAATTGACATTCAGAGGAAGATTCACCTAGGACATCACATAGGAAGTGAGACAAAGAGTGGGTGTATATCAAGGAGGAAATCTCATAGGAGGTCCCATTGCTCAAGAGGGTATCTAGAAAGAGGACATGCACTCCCTATTTCCTTTGTAGTAAGTCGTAATTTTATAAATACTCCACTAAAAACTCAAGATCATAATTTTAGAGAAATAAGAGGAAGAGCAAATTAAGGACAACTCACGTGGTGAATTTCAGAAATTCAAACCTCCTATATTTGATGGTGAATCCAAATCAAGTCAAGGAACTAAGGCTTGGATTCTTGGGATGAGTAAGTATTTCCAAGTCCAAGATTACTGTAGGAATAGTGAAAGTGAGGGTGGTCATATTCAATCTGAATGGAAGAGGATCTATACAGTGGGATCGCCTTAGTAAATTGAAGAATATCAATGAAAGGAAAATTGTGTATAAGCAATTGAAAAAGTACTTCAAAAATAAGTACCTGTCTGATAGGTACTATGATGATAAAATCAAATAGTTCCATGAATTGTAATTGGGGAAAATGACCATGGAGAAATATTTCAATAAATTATTGGAGTTGATACAGTATGTCAAGTATATTAGGGATGATAAGCTCAAATTTCAACACTTTCTCAGTGGATTACCTCATTCCTACAAGGATAGAATTGAGTTTGATGAACCTCAAAATCTATATGAAACCATAATATAGGCTAAGTATTGATATCATTCAAGAAAAAATAGGCCAAAGTTCCATAAGGTATGAAAATATAAGAAAAATGTTAATTTTGACCAAAGAAAGAAGGGGTACAATCCTCATCATTTCAGGATTCAACAAAGGTAGCCACTATAGGGTGTGATTAATCCAACTAGGATGATGGGAGACAAGCCAAGATAGCCACTTCAATGTTGGGGATGTGGAGAGGACCATATGCTTAGAAACTATCCACATCGAAATAGGGGTGTTAAGCAAGTTCACAACATCCATGAGGATGAAAAAGTGTGTTAGATGGAAAAGACTATCCCTAGAATATATGCAACACTAGAGGACTACAAAGAAGACCATCAATCATTTGTAGTTGAGGTTGAAGGTAAGTTTGCTAAAAATTTATATTTCTATTTTGATTGATTCTGGATATATTCACAAGTATATCACTCGTAGAGTTTTTAATAATTGTTCTTTTAATAAAACAAAGCATAGAAAATAATGATCGGTTCGCAGACTACAGGAACCAAGAGGAAAGATAGTGAGATGGTGGAGAAATGTCCATTAGAAATGGATGGGATCTTCAACTAGGTAAATCAAAATGTTTTCCCACTTGGTTCATATGGTTATATTCATGGAATGGACTTTTTGGAAGTGCACAAAGTGAAACTTGATTGCTACAACAAGAATTATGAATGTATTGATGAAGAAGGAAACCCAAGTATAGTCAAAGGAATTCTAAAGGTTATTTCTATTAGACAAATTCCATCCTTGCAGCTGAAAATTTTATTTAGGAAAGGATTCCAATTGTATGCATCCCATGTACAATGTATAACAAAAAATAAAGTTCTAAATTTGGAATATTAGCAAGTCTTGCAAGAATTTAGGTGTGTGTTTCTTGATGAAGTGATAAGAATTTTTCCAAAATGGGACATTGATTTCACAATTGATATTTTTTCCAAGAGTTGCATCATTCTATATGACACCTTACATAATGATTACACCATAATTTCAAGAGTCGAAAATGCAATTGCAAGAGATATTGTAAAAGAAGTACACCAAGCCGAGTGTTTCTCCATGGGGAGCACCGGTTCTATTTGTGAAAAAGCAATATGGAAAACTTAGGCTATGTGTTGAATATAAGTAGCTGGATAAAGTTACAATGAAGAATAAGTACCTTGGATCACATTGATGACATATGTTGATCAAATGATAGGGTTAAAGGTATTTTCAAATATTGACATGAGGTCTAGTTATCATTAAGTGAGAATCACGGAATAAGTCATCCACAATATATCCTTTAGAACAAGGTATGGAAACTATGATTTTGTATTGGTACCATTTGGACTCATTAATGCACCAACTACATTCATGTGTCTCATGAACACTATTTTCTACAAGTATAACACAATATACGATAAAAACGAGGACCCACATGAGTTGTTGTTTTTTAGGAGGTCACGTTTAGTAGTTGTTTTTACCTCTATTTTGAAAAGTTGTGATACTAGTATCACCCATTTGGAGGGGGCGGATAAAATTACAACTTTTGGTAGCCATGGGTGGTGTCATTGCAATTGAAACACTAAATAAACCCACATGTTGAAAAGTGGACCTCCTAGAATCGTTGTCATTTTTATTTAAAGTTAAATTTAAAACAAATCACTTAAAAAAAATAAAGGTGAAAATTAAAAAAATCTCAAAATCAATTTACAAATTCATAAATTTTTAAAACAAATTTTTTAAATTAAAAAAAAAATTATAAACAAATTGTAAAAAAAAAATCAAAATGAAACAAAAATAAATAAATAAATAAAAATAGCATTACAAAAAAGGTTGAAAAAATTATTAAAAAAAACTACATAATTTTTTAAATTATAAAAGATCTTTTTTGGGGGGAGGGTAAAAACAACAAAATATCAAAATTTAAAATGAAAACAAAATTTAAAAAATGTGAAAAAAACCCACTTGGGATTTAGAACTCACTTCCATAGTGTATGAATTGAAAATGTGTGGGCACTATTTAATGGGAAGGAAATTTGAACTTAGAAAAGATCACTGTGGTCTGAAATATTTATTTGAGCAACAACATTAAATCTGGGGAAAGCTAGATGGTTGGAATTCTTATGTGAATTTAATTTTGAGATTAAATACACAAAGGGGAATGAAAATAAAGCGGATGATGAAGGCAATAGAGAAATGCATGCAATGCATGTGGTAGCAATTGGTATTTTCCAATCAGATTTGAGGCAACCGATTGTTGACTCTCTTATTAGAAGTGATAAATATGTGCAAATAAGAGAAAAATTACAACAACAAAATTCAGAAAAAGAGGTTTGAAGGTTATCATTTGGAGGTTGATGGACTTGTTACCTATACAATATAATGTATACCCAAAATGTGGCTAACTTGAGAAAAAATATTATGGATGAAAATGCCATATTCCGATCACCCATGATACCATAAAACAATTGTTATAGTGAGGAAGCAATATTTTGGTCTAATAATGAAAATGAGGCATTGCCGATTATATATTTCTAAATATATGAAATATCAACAAGTGAACGATGAACATAAACACCTAACAATTTTATTAAATTATTTGCCAATTCCAGAATGGAAATGGGAAGTGGTTTCCATGGATTCTATTACAGAGTTGCTAATGACAGTGGTACAACATAACTTGATCATTGTGGTGGTGGACAAGTTAACAAAGGTAAAACATTTCATACCCATTAAGTCCACATATAATAAAGAGGATTCCACTACAAATATTTTCATGAAGGAGATATTCATGTTGCATGGGTTTCCTAAGGGAATAATTTCATATAGGGATACCAATTTCACCTCAAATTTATGGAAAAGTCTATTTGCAAATTTGGGTACACAGTTGAACTTTAGAATTGCATACCATCCACAAACATATGGGAAAACACAAAGAGTAAACCAGGTTATTGAAAACATGCTACACATGTATGTGACGGAAAAAGCATCCAAGTGGGAAGATCATCTACACTTCATAGAGTTTGCACATAATAATGGGTAACGAGCATTGCTGGGAATGAGTCCATTTGAATATCTATATGGAATAAGGTGTACAACATTGGAAACTTGGGATAATCCAATGAGAAGAATTGTGCTTGGGACAAAATTTCTAAGGGAAATGGAACAAGATGTAACAAAGATTAGACAAAATTTAATTGTAGCCCAAAATAGATATAAAAGATATGCAAATAAGAAAAGAAGGCATAGGGAATTTAATCTTGGGGATCATGTTTACATTAGAGTGAGGCCAAGGAAAAGTTCCTTGAAGATTGGGAGTTGTGCTAAGATACCACCAAGATATTGCGGGACATTTGAGGTGCTTGAGAGAATAGGGTTAGATTCATATAGAATTGTATTGTGTGCTAACACTAGAGATCATAATTTTTTTCATGTTTCTTTGATTAATAAATATGTACATGATACTAGCTATGTGATTTATTGGGATGTGATATAGGCGGAACGCAAGAGAAAGTTCTAAACATAACCACAACGCATCCTTGACAAGAAGGTAACGTTGCTCCAGAACTAAGACATCGAATAGGTAAATGTACAATGAAATCACTTTGGTCATGATGAGGCTACATGTGAGATGGAGGATTCCATGAGAGAGGCATACCCTTTTTTTGTTTAAATTTTGAGAAAATACCGAGAATGATTTTATTCCAAAGGTGAGGGGATTCTGATACCCCCAAATTTTGACTTGGAATTTATTAAATCAAATCATGCAAATGATGTTGGAATATTTAGCTATACTGAGAGGGGTGGTGAATCAGTGTAGGAAAAATTTTGAGTTTCAAAACTTATTCACACCGGTCTTTAATCACAATGAGCAATAATAAAAAATATAATACAAGATACACATAATTTTAATGTGGAAACCCAAGAAGGGATAAACAAAAAAAGATGTTCTTTCTAAAATGATGATTACAATGATTTGTAGACACCTATTTGTTGGAGACACCAATATCCCAAGTTTTAAAGCAACAACTTGTAGGGGGCACCAACTAGAAGAAATCGCCAATTCCCTAGATTCTTGAACACCAGCTAGAAGGAAGCACCAAATTCCTATATTATGCAATGATGTATTGCAAAACACTTCACATTCGTACTCTTCTTTGCGCACTTTACACACTCTTATAACATGCACACTTTGTTTTGTGCACTCTTTTATATGCACTCTTCTACACACTCTTCTATGCACTCTAATATGCACACTCTAATCTATGCAGCTCGATATCAACACTCTTCTCTACACACTTTTCTCTGTGCAATCTTATCTGCACACTCAGTTATGATGCACTTTGATATGCATACTCAACTCTCTGCACTCTACTATATACACTCTTAACTGCAAACTTTGTTCTATGCACTTTGCTCTGCACACTTTGATATGCACACTTAACTCTATGCACTTTGCTATATGCACTCTTCTTTGCACACTCTATTATGTGCACTCTACTCTATGCACTATGTTGTATGCACTAATTTGTGTAAACTCTTCTATGCGCACAACAATCCTATATTATGTACTATCCATTGATTTTACTGCAAAGAATAATTGTCACACTATTGCACTCTACACTACTGCGATAATCTTCACATCCGTCATCTTGTTAAGTTATTGTCACGTACCCATCTGCTGATGCCATGCATCTATAAAAAAAATTCTTAAGAAAATCTAGTCATGCATCGTGTTCATGCTTTAACCTTCATGATTAAGCATAAACACCATTGTAATAGTCATTTCACATCGTACAAATCCATTATGTAACCAAAAAAGTCATTTCTGAACTAAACCTGACTTTTCCACCTTCCACCTTCGCGACTTTCGATTTTCGACTTTGGGTAAAGAAATCCTGAAATGCAGTATGCTCACTTGTCACTTTTCTACTTTTTGACTTCCAAATTCCTGATTTTCAATTTCCGACTTTGGACTTTGGAAATCCTGAGGTGGAATACCTTTACTCGTTCGCTTTTCGCTTTCTGACTTTCAACTTCCTGACTTTGGGATGCAAAAAATCACGAAATGACTACTTTAAATTTCGGTTTCCCGCTTTCTGATTTTCGACTTCGGACTTCTGACTTTGGAAATACAATAATGCGATATGGTTACCTTTCACTTTTCCGCTTCCTGCTTTCCTCCTTCTGCGATGGACTCCAGATAGCGAAAAACCAATAATCGCTTACCTTTATCTTTTGATTTCCGATTTCCGCTTTCCGCTTTTCTGCCTTCCGAATTCCGCATTTCGTTGGCGGACTTTGGTAGCGGAAATACAACATTTTTACTTAACCAATTTATGTTTTTACTCCTTCCGCCTCCCACCTCCCGCCTTCCACAAGCAGAGTCTGAGATGCGAGAACACACATTTTACTTGTTTATTTCTATTCTTTTTCCGTTTTCGCAGGAGGATTTCGGGGTTCAGAAAAATAATTTTTTTTCCTTGATTCAACTTCTCTTTCCACCTCCCGCCCTCTGCCTTCCATAGGTGGATTCCAAGGTGCGGAAATGCTTAATTCAGATGCACTCTGACCCTATAACCATGATTCTAGCCTCCATGAAATTAAGCAAAATGCATTGGAGACCAAAAGGCATATGCAGATGTAAAATGCAGGAAAGTATAAAAATAATAAAATCTACTTGAATATTTACCAATAATTCAACACATTGATAATAATTCTTAAACAAATACATTGCATAATGTAAACATAGAATACTTATCTTGAAGAGGAAGCTGTCCCACAACTACCTATGTCGCTGCAATGTTCCACCCAACCATAGGCCAATTTTGTTCATCAATCTCCCAACACAACTTCCACGCCTGATTTGGGCATGATTTCCACAAGGAACTAGGGAACAATGGGATGACACATAGACAAAACATATCAAACATAGTCAATCCAACCTACAGTTGGGTTTATCAGACTATCCAACCAAGCCAATACACAATTTGGTTTATCAGGCTACTTAGCCAAGCCGGCTAACAATTGGGTTTATTAGACTACAACAGTAAATACAACATTCACACTGAGGACTAGCTAAGACAACTAAAAGATGGGTTTATCAGGCTACTCAGCCAAGCCATCTCATTGTTGGGTTTATCACGATACTCATCCAAGACAGCTATCAGTTGTGTTTATCAGACTGCAGGAAGTCAAGCCAACATTCACATTGAGGGCCAGCCAAGTCAACTAATAGATGGGTTTATCAGGATACTCAGCTAAGACATCTCATAGATGAGTTTATCAGGCTACTCAACCAAGCCAAATAATAGTTGGGTTTATCAGGTTATCCAGCCAAGGATCACACATGGCCAAATGCACATTAATACACAACCAAGCCAACACACCATTGGGTTTATCAGGCTGCTCAAACAAGCCAATATATGATTGGGTTTATCAGGATTCCCAGCCAAGCCAATATACCATTTGGTTTATTAGGTTGCTAAGGCAATGGAAAGGTAGAATGGATAAGCTAGTGGCTCATTCACAGAGCTAGGGACACCTCCACAAGATTTATTTGGTATGGAATCCACAATACCTACACACCCAACACAAGGAAGTATCCCCTTCTCTGGTACATAGTCCCTCGGGCTATACCTTCCCTTCCAGTGCTCTTTAGAATGTGCATATAAGATTCACCATCCACTCTCATTTTTTGTGAGGTTCCTCTCTTCACTAGGTTTATCAAGCCAATTTGACATCTCTTCCACTCCTAAGTCTTGCATACACTTCAGAACCAAATCAGGGCACACATAACAACAAACCACAAGGAGACACAACAACAAAGGGATCCCCTCTGTAACACAGCCATACCACTCTGTAACAAAGTAGAAACAAGTTTTCACTTCTACACAAGATACCAGGGTTCCATACCACTCTATCGCACAAAGAACACTACACAACAACTCCTTCCGTGATTCAGGATAGTGAAAAAAATAATGAATCGAAAAATGGAATGGAATAATGACCAACATGTTATGGAAGAATCCAGAATGATAGACTAGGAACACCTTCACATGATTAATTTCTTCAGAAGCAAGAATGTAGCTTGTCCCAGGCTACAATTTTGCTTAGAATGCAGGCTTTCCCAGGAATGACATTGGCTTCCATGCCTCACCCTGCCCAAGGAATTAACTTCCTCAACTGCTCTTTTGGAAGAATTGAATGATTGAGTGCAGAGGAAAAGAAGGGTAGTTGAGAGTTTGTGGGTTCTCCCATTGACATATGGCCTCACCCTATGGCTTAGGGGTTTGGAGAAATCCCCTCCCTATTCCTTGTGAAATCATGCCCCCATCTCTTTTGTTGCAGTGCATAACTAGTTGTGGTATTTTATAAAATTGCATCTTTACATGATATCTCAAAATATAATGTGCCTAACTAGCACACGAACCATAGGCGTCGATTCTAATGTCCTATACATAAAACACCAAATCAATGGTAGGGCCTTGGCCTTGAGCTCCTTTCCATGATTCAATAATAATATTTACATCATGTACAAATTTTAATACCATGGGGTCAAAACCAGGGTATTACATTCCCCTCCCCCTTACATTAGCATTGTCCTTGGTGCTCTACAAAATTGAAAAAAAATGGATGTTCCAATCACATGGAATCCTTCAGCTACCATGTAGCCTCATCAATATCGTAGTGATTCAACTGCACCTTTACCTATCCAACAATTTGATTCCGGAGCACTGTGACCTTCTTGTCGAGGATGCGCAATGGCTCGGTTTGGAACTCTCCCTTGGGTTCCACCTAAATCACATCCCAATTTATCACATGGTTAGTGTCCTGTACATATTTCTTAAGCAAAGAAACATGAAAAACAATATGAGCTCTAGTGCTAGAAGGAAATGCAAGTCTATATGCAACTGGCCCTATTCTTTCAAGAAGTTCAAATGGCCCACAATATCTAGGTGACAACTTGGAACAACTCCTAAGCTTCAAGGAACTCTTCCTTGGCCTCACTCTAAGATAAACATGATCCCCAATACTAAAATCTCTATGTACTCTATGCTTATATGCATAGCTATTCTATCTATCTTGGGCTTCTTTTAGTTTCTTCCTGACCTTTGCAACCTCTTGCTTCATTTCCTTAATCAATTCTGGACCAAGCACAATCTTGTTCACTGGTGTCCTACACCTTCTTCCATACAAAGCCTCATATGGACTCATTCCCAATGATGGTTGTTTCCCATTATTATATGAAAACTCTACCAAGTGTAAATAATCCTCCCACTTGGATTGTTTTTCCATCACATACATGCGAAGCATGTCTTCTAGCACCTGATTCACTATCTCTGTTTTCCAATTGGTTTGAGGATGGTAGGCAGTGCTAAATTTCAACTTTGTACCCAAATATGCAAAAGTCTCTTCCAAAAATTGGAAGTAAACTTGGTATCCCTGTCAGAAATTATTTCCTTAGGTAATCCATGCAATCTAAAAATCTCCTTCATGAATATTTTTGCAATGGCATCAGCCTTATACTTAGACTTGAATTGTATAAAATGTGATGCCTATGTCAACTTGTCCACCACAACCATGATGGAATCATGTTGTCTCACAATCATTAGCAATCCTATAATAAAATCCATGGAAATAACTTCTCATTTCCATTCTAGGACTAGAAAAGGCTGCAATAAACCTGTTGGGTGTTGATGCAAAAGCCTTGACCTGCTGACATTTCATGCATTAAGAAATATACTTAGAAATGTCCTTTTTCATTCCTAGCCAAAAATACTTCTTTCTAGTTGTAGCAATTGTTTTTTGATATCCTAGGTGACTAGAATATGGAGCTTCATGGATCTCATCCATAACAATTCTCCTCAAATATGCTACATTTGGAATATAAATTATGTTTATAAGTAAGAAGTTCATATTCCTCAACCTATATCCCTCATACTTCCTTTCAAGGTTTTGTTGCTGCAAATTGTCCTTTATCTACACATACATTTCATCCTCAGCAGTATGATTAATAATCCATTGTCTCAAATATGGTTGGAAAATACTAAGAGATGCCACATGCATTTCTTGCAACTTCCTGCTGAGTGCATCAACCACCTTATTTTATTTTCCTTTCATGTGTTTGATTTTAAAATCAAAATCACACAAAAACTCCAGCCATCTAGCTTTCCTAGCATTTGAAGTTGGATGATCAAACAAGTATTTCAGACCTCAATGGTCTGTCCTTAGCTCAAATTTCCTTTCCATTAAGCAATGCCTCCACATCCTGAGAGCATTTACTATGGATGCAAGTTCTAAATCATGAGTAGCATAGTTCTTCTCATGCTCTTTCAACTTTCTTGACGCATAGCATACCATGTGGTTTTCTTGCATAATAAATCCTCCAATTCCTTGATTACATGCATCAGTACACACCACAAAGTATTTTTCTGGGTCTGCAATCTTCAAAATTGGTGCACCTGTGAGAATATTCTTCAACTATTGGAAGCTTTCTTCACATTTTGGTGTGCATTCAAACTTTATCCCCTTATTTTAGAAAGAAGTGATTGAATGTGCAACCTTGGAGAATCCTTCAATAAACCTCTTGTAGTATCCTGCAAATCCCATAAAATATCTGTCACATTTCTTGGGGTTGGCCAATTCATGATGGAGTCAATATTCTCAGGGTTCACATGTAATATCCATGGTTTCACAAACATTTAATTGTAATGTTATATTCTAGATTGTATGTTCTGAAACATTATCTTTTATGATAAGTTCTAGACTGTATGTTTTGATGAGTTTGGTTGGTTGTGGTGTCTTTCCAAACGGTCCCTACATTTTTTCCTTTAATAAAAAATTGAATTAAAGGGACAATCCATGTTAAAGAGAAGACTATGCATGCAAGGGTGGAGATGTAGAGACCCTGGATGGAAAGTACATCAGGGGCCAAAAACACCTTAACGGCATCGAACAAACCCTGGATAAAGTAGGGCGCAGTGGTTGATGGGCATTCAATGGTCAATGGAATGTAGTTGTGGAACGAGACCAGACAGGCCATAGAGAATCAAGGGATGTAATGGACCACAGCTGCAGAAATAAGACCTAGGAAACCAAAACTATAAAATAGCGTATGCGAGGAGGAAGACACTACTGAGTATGTTGGGAACGAATGAACTCTTATTGTGTGAGCACTTTGTGAAGTGTTAGGAAAGGGTTAAGAGAAACACTTGCTATGTGAGCACTCTGAGAAGTGTTAGGAAAGGAGATTTATGCCTGGAAACTGAACTCAGGTTCACTGTCTCCACACTTGGCACACATGGTTGAGCTTAGGGGTGATTGAGGATAGAGAACATCTATGCCTAATATATGGTTGGGTGGAACATGGCATCCCATTTTCATTGCGTCTTAACTTACCGATAGGTTCCATTACTAGGTTTTGTTTCTGATCACTATCAAGATCAAGGTATGTTGTATATGTGTAAACATGTGTTTCATTTTCAATAGAATGACAAATAACAACTTTATATTTATTGATGGGAATGATGCTTATGAATGGGTGTACTCATACACTGTTTTACATGATTGTGCCTTGCATTTGGTAGGATGGTAACTCAGATGGTGTACTATCATTTAGACAGAGCTACCTGTATGTTGTGTGAACCCTTTTGATTGATGAACTCAGGAAATGTCTGTGTGTGTATGAATGTATGTTTCAATGTTGTAGAAATGTTGAAGGAAGATTTAAGTTGTCGATGAAAGCATTGCTCACGACTCGGTGTACACTCATAAGGCTATGTTTGCGTTTATTATGTAGTGCACTAAGGGTGTGATACCTTGCTCTGTGAAGAGTGGCTATGATTGTATTGGATGCATACGATCACTGAAAATGTAATGCGCATACTCTATCTGATGAACCATAATTTGTGTGTTGATATAGTCCCCTTAAGGAAACACACCGTAGAATAGTGTAAAGATTCAAGTAGAGTTTATGGTTGTTATACTTTCCTGCATCTTACATCTGCATATGATTTTTAGTTTCCCATGCATTCTTCTTAATTTTCATGGAGGCTAGAAGCTTGGCTACAAAGTCAGAATGCGTTTGACTTAAGTGGATTTTTTCACCCCTGAGTCCGTTGCGAGAGGTGGGAGGCAGAAATCAGAAAATAGAAAAGAAACAAGGTAAGAATGTTGGTTTTCTGCATCTCGAAATATGTCTATGGAAGATGGAAGGAGGGAGGCAGAAATTGGAAAACAAAAAATAAATAAGGAAAAATGTTGGTTTTCCGCTACCCGAAGTTCTCCCTCGGAAAGAGGAAGGATGAGAAATAACAGTCACAAACTTAAGAGTTTCCGCCTACCGCGATCAACATTTCAGAATTCAAAATACGGAAGGTAGAAGGAGAAAAGTGAAAAGAAAATTTAAGTGAATTTACAAGTTCCTCCTATTGTAATAAACATTCTGGAGTATGGAAGGCGGAAGGAGGAAGGAGAAAAGTTAAAAGAATTATATGGAAATTTACAAGTTTTCACCTACCACAATCCACATTCCGGAGTATGGAAGGCGGAAAGTGAAAATAAATATAAGGGAATTTACGAGTTTCCTCCTACCGCAATCCGCATTCCAGAGTACGAAAGGTAGAAAGTTAAAAGAATTATTAGGAAATTTATGAGTTTCCTCCTATGGAAATTTGCATTCCCGAGTATGGAAGGTGGAAGGCGGAAGGAGGAAAGTGAAAATAAATATAAGGGAATTTACGAGTTTTCTCCTACCGCAATCCACATTCTAGATTATGGAAGGAGGAAGGTGGAAGGTGGAAATTTAAAATAATTATAAGGAAATTTATGAGTTTTCTCCTACCTCAATCCGCATTTCAGAGTACTGGAGGTGGAAGGTGGAAAGTTAAAAAAAAATTATAAGGAAATTTATGAGTTCCACCTACCGCAATCCGCATTACAGAGTACAGAAGGTGGAAGGAATAAATTTAAAAGAATTACAAGGGAAATCATGAGTTTCCTCCTACCACAATCTGCATTTCGGAGTACGTAAGGAGGAAGGAGGAAGGCAGAAGAATAAATACTAGAAATATTTTAATTACAGAGAGGACTATTGCAGGAACAATTAAGCATAGGTATGAATGATTAAAGGAAGATTCATGGCCATGCATTATACAAAATATTTTTTTTTATACATGCTAGTAGGTTAGTTGGGTATGTTACATATGGTATCAGAGCCATAGGTTTCAACCCTGTCGCCTTTTGGGAACATCTAGTTCTGCTGAATTATGAAAATTTTTGTTCTAATCATAACATTTGTGTTGGAATGATTTGTATACAAACGGGGTGTTCTGTAATAGGGTACGACGATGGCCTCATAAAGTGAGAATGCAAATCGATCCAAAGAAGGTGCACCGACACCGCGCACATTGCAACCAAAGCAAGAACACTCTGAAGCCAGTCAAGTATTGGAAACAATGAAAAAATTCATCGTCAAAATACAAAGATATAAGGAAGAGAATGAGTAGCTGAAGAAGGCTCAGGAGAAGTAGCAAGAGATAAATGAAATATTATTGCAGAGTTTGCAAGAGAAAAAAAATGGGGAAAAAACCCAAATAGATATGGAAAGAGATCCAGAAATTCCAGAAAGTGCAGAAAGAAAAGATAGTTACTCCAATGGAACTCAAAAGTATGAGAATCGAGTTAACTCGATTAGAAAAAGAAAGATCGATAATCTATAGGGAGAGTTAAAAAATATCAATCCAAACAGCTTCGACATGGAATCCAAGACTAGAGAAGAAGCAGAGGCTTGGTTGCTAGACATTAAGAAGTACTTTCAAATCTACAATTACTCTAGAAACAAGAAGGTAAGAATGTTCATATACAATATGAAGGGAAGGGATAGAATTTGGTAGCAAGACCTACAGATTTCCCAGGGAATCAAGGAGAAGAACCTAGAATGGTCAGAGTTCAAGAAGATCTTTAAGAAGCAATATATTTTAGAAAGCTACTATGAAAGAAAAACCAAGGAATTCTATGAGTTAATGCTCGGCCAAATGAGTATAGAGGACCTCATTAACAAATTGCTTGATCTGTTGCATTTAGTGCCTTATATTAAAGAAGAAAAAGTGAAAGTACAGAGGTTCTTGAGTTTTTTTCTGTAGTCTTATAAGGACCGAATTGAGTTCAAAAATCCAAAAACCTTGGATGAAGACTTAATAAAGGAAAGGTTGTGTTTTGAATAGTATAAACATAGGAATGACCTCTTGAAGGTCTAGAAGGGTAAAGAATAGGAAAGGTCCAATCAACATAATAAGGGCTTCCAACCCCCACCCTTCAGAAACATGCCAAAGAATCCGCAAGGAAATTTCTACAACAAAGATGAACAGCCTCCATAGAAGAACTATAAGTATATGAAATTTGGACCGAAGGGGACTATGGGAGTCGCTAGAGAACCCGTGAAGTGTTGGGAATGTGGGGAACCTCACCTGCAAAGGAAATTCTCACACCTCGACCAATCAAATAAGGTTGTCCACAGCCTGCAAGAAGCTTCCACTGTTGGGGAAGTTGGGAAAAGTTACCACTAGATTAATGTAGCCCTGGAAAATCGGCAAGCAGAATACTGATCTGCAATTGTGGAGATTGAAGGTACCATCTCTAACTAAAATATTTCTATACTAAATGATCAATGGAATACTTTGAGTTACATCACTCCCAAGGTGATGGAGGACTACCAGCTTGCCAAGGTAAGGCATGCAAAACCCTAGTCAGTCCAACTGACCACGGGGGCAAGGAGAAAGGTAACTGAGTTTGTTGTTGATTGTGAAGTTAAAATACTCAATCATGTGAGTAAGATTGATCTGAATGTTCTACCTTTAGGGGCATATGATATGATTATTGGCATGGACTAGTTAGCAAAGCATAAAGTAATATTGAATTGTTTTGATAAAACCTTCACTTATGTGGTCGAGGATCAAATTGTTAGGAAGGTAGAAGGTGTCATTAAACCTATTTCCCTAAGACAAATATCCATCGTGCAAGTAAATAAATGTATGAGAAAGGGTTGCAAGATTTATGCGGTGAGGGTCACTGACCTTCTCCTTAATGAAGTTCAAACACAGGTAAAAGACCACCCTTTTTTAAGTAAGTTCATGGATGTGTTTCCAGAAGCGATACCAGGACAACCTCCTCAATGAGAAATAGATTTATCCATTGAGATTGTGCTTGGGTCTGCACCGCTATCTAAGATACCTTACCATATGAGCATCCCTGAGTTAACTGAATTGAAAATTCAGTTACAAGAGATGGTAGACAAGGGTTACATCAGACCCAGCGTGTCTCCTTGGGGAGCACCGATTTTATTTGTTAATAAAAGGGATGGGACTCTAATATTGTGCATAGATTATAGACAACTGAATAAGGTAACCATCAAGAAAAAATATCCCCTACCCCGGATTAATGATCTGTTTGATCAAGTAGGGGGAGGAAAAATATTCTAAAAGTTAGATTTGTGGTCTGGTTATCACCAGATCAGAATTAAAGAAGAAGATGTAAGTAAAATAGACCTCAGAACCCGATATGGGCACTATGAGTTCATAGTAATTCATTTTGGCTTGACCAATGTCCATGCTACTTTCATGTGCCTAATGAATAATATTTTCAACAAGTATCTAGATCAATTCATGTTGATATTTCTTGATGACATCCTGATCTACTCCAAAATGGAGGAAGAACATCAACAACACTTGGAAATTGTGCTACAGACCTTAAGAGAGCATCGGCTGTATGCTAAGTTCGAAAAGTGTGAATTATTTAAGAAATAAATTCAATACCTAGGACATGTCATTTCAGAGGATGGGATCGCGATAGATCCACAAAAGAACAAGGCTATTTCAGAATGGCCTATGCCAAAGGATGTCGTTGATATACGGTTCGCCATGGGACTCACCAACTACTACCCGAAGATTCATTCAAGGATTCTCAAAGATAGTCTATCCCATTACTTCCTTGCAGAAGAAGGGAGTAAAGTTTGTGTGGTCCTTGAAATGTCAGGAAAGATTTGAAAACCTAAAAATATTGGTAACCATGGACCCAATCTTGAAGGTGGCTGACCCCTATGAAGACTACACATTTTGTACAAACACTAGTAAGGAAGGATTGGGGGGAGTCTTGTCTCAAGAAGGGCATGTGGTATGATTTGAATCTCGCAAATTGAAATAGCATGAATGAAATTATGTGGTGCATGATATGGAATTGGCAGTAGTGGTGCATTCCTTAAAGATGTGGCACCACTAAGTGTTAGGGAAAATGCTCCTTTTATTGACAGACAACACTTGTGTAAAGAATATGTTTACTCAGCTGGGGATAAACGCCATACAAGAAATATGGATGGCCTTCTTAAGTGAATTTGATTTTAAAGTGAAAAATATCAAGGGTAAGGAGAATAGGGTGGCGAATGCACTCAGTTGATGAACTCATGAAGTATATGAGATCACTATGAGCCAACCAGAAAGTAATATGTTGAGAAAAATAAAGGAAGCCAACATCCATGATGTTGAATATGAAAATTTATTGAATAAATTGCAGAATGATGAAGTAAACTTGAATGGGACCGAATTCAAAATAGATCAGAAAGGGTTAATTTGGTTTAAAAGAAGAATATACATGCCTGATGTTGTAGATCTAAAACTGTTTGTACTAAATGACATGCATAGACCTCCTTATGCAAGGAACCCTGGTTACCAAAAGGTGATAAAAACACTCAGAAAGTAGTTTGTTTGGCCCAATAAAGGCGAATTTAGTTGATTACCTATCGAAATGTTTGGAATGTCAGCAGGTGAAAGATGAACATCAACATCCAACAAGTTTGTTACAACCTTTGGTGATTCATGAATGGAAATGGGAGGTAATATCTTTGGATTTCATCACAAATTTTCCTTTAACTCTTAAACAACATGATTAAATTATGGTTGTGGTAGACAAGTTAATAAATTCTACACATTTTATTCATGTGAAGTCTACTTACAAGGCTGTCAATGTTGCTGAAATATTCCTAAAAGAAATATTTCGAATGCATGGAGTACCAAAGATGGTAATTTCTGAATGGGCTTTCAAGTTTACATCAAACTTTTAGAAATCATTGTTTGCAAGGTTGGAAACCAAGATAAATTTCAACACCAGCTATCACTCTAAAACAGATGGACAAAGAGAAAGAACAAACCAAGTCATTGAATAAATTTTGAGAATGTATGTCATGGAGAGGCCCATTAGGTGGGAAGACTATTTGCATCTGGTAGAGTTTGCATACAATAATGGTTATTAGGCCTCGGCCAAGATGAGCCCATTCAAAATCCTGTATGGGAGGAATTGTACTACCCTTGTTAGTTGGGATGGCCTTGTGGATCGTTTGATAATAGGACCTGATATGTTGCAAGACGTGGAACAGATTGTACAAAAAGTACAAAATAACTTGAAGGTGGTGTAGGATCGCCAAAAGAGTTATGCTGACTTGAAGAGACGACATAAGGAGTTTTCTGACGGAGATCATGTTTACCTCTGAGTCCATCCCCAAAAGAGCTCCCTGAGATTGGGAAGTTGTACCAAATTCACACCACGGTTTTGTGGACCCTTTCAGATATTGGAAATGATTGGACCCTTGACATATAAACTTTCTCTCCGAGAACAATTGAGAATTCATAATGTTTTTTATATTTCATTATTGAATAAATATATACATGATTCCACTCATATCATTGACTAGAATGTGGTGCAGGTGGAACTAGAAGGAGAATTTCAAATGGAACCCCTGCGTATTTAGGAAAAGAAAGAAACAGTACTTCAAAATTGGTTCATCGCTCGGATTAAGGTGTAATCGAAGCACTTTAGCCTAGAGGAGGCGACTTTGGAACTAGAGGAAGATATGACAAATAAGTACCCAGGTTTATTTACAGAAGCTATGGAGGAATACTAGGAACACTAAGGATAATGTTGGATTAAGGGGGTGTGGATCTAATATCCCCCATTTCATAATCATTTAATTGTAATGTTATATTCTAGACCGTACGTTATGAAACATTATATTTGATGATAAGTTCTAGAATGTATGTTTTGATGAGTTTGGTTGGTTGTGGTGTCTGCCCAAACGATCCTTGGAGGATAGTTGTAACAACTACATTTTTTCCTTTAATAAAAATATGAATGAAAGGGACAAGCCACGTTAAATAGAATACTATGTGTGCAAGGGTGGAGACATAGAGAGGTAAGCCTCAGGAAAGTACATTAGGCACCGAAAATGGCTTAATGGTGCCAGACATACCCTAAAGAAAGAAGGGCACTGTGGTTGATGGGGTTTCAATGGTGAATGGACCGTAGCTGTGGAATGAGATTGTACAGACCGTGGAGAATCATGGGATGCAGTGGTTGATGGCGATTCCTTGGGGAATGGACCATAGTTGTAGAAGTAAGACCTAGGAAACCAAAACTATAAAAGAGCATATGCGAGGAGCTAGGACGCTGCTAAGTATGCTGGGAACGAATGAAATCTTGTTGTGTGAGCACTCTATGAAGTGTTAGGAAAGGGTTGAGAGAAACACTTGTTGTGTGAGCACTTTGAGAAGTGTTAGGAAATGGGATTTCTTCCTGAAAACTAAACTAAGGTTGGTTGTCTCCACACTTGGCATGCATAGTTGAGCTCAGGGGTGATTGAGGATAGAGGACATCTGTGCCTAATCTATGGTTGGGTGGAACGTGGATGTCCCTTTTTCATTTATTTTTGACATACCGATAGGTTCTGTTACTGGGTTTTGTTTCTGAAAACTATTGAGCTCAAGGTATGTTGTATATGTGTAAACATGTGTTTCATTTTCAATAAAATGACAAATAACAACTTTAGATTTAATTATGGGAATGATGCTTATGAATGGGTGTACTCATACACTATTTTACATGATTGTGCCTTGCATTTGGTAGGGTGGTAACTAAGATGGTGTACTATAATTTATACAGAGCTACCTGTATGGTGTGTGAACCCTTGTGATTGATGAACTCATGGTATGTTTGTGTGTGTATGAATGTATGTTTCAACATTGTAGAAATGTTGAAGGAAGCTTTAAGTTGTTGATGAAAGAATTGCTTATGACATGGTGTACACTCATATGGCTATGTATGCATTTGTTATGTAGTGCACTAAGGGTGTGATATCCTGCTCCGTGAAGAGTGGCTATGATTGTATTGGATGCATAAGATCACTGAAAATGTAATGCACCTACTCTGTCTAATGAACCATAATTTGTATGTTGATACAGTCCCCTAAAGGAAACACACCGTAGAACAATGTAAATATTCAAGTAGAGTTTACTGCTATTATACTCTCCTGCATCTTACATCTGCATATGATTTTTGGTTTCCCATGCATTTTGTAAAAGCTTCATGGAGGCTAGAAGCTTGGTTATAGAGTTAGAATGCATTTGACTTATGTGGATTTCCACACCCCTGAGTCCGCCACGGGAGGCAGGAGGAGGAATTAGGAAAATAGAAAAGAAACAAGGTAAAAATGTTGGTTTTCTACATCCCAGAATCTTCCTATGGAAGGAGGAAGGAAGGAGGCAAAAATAGAAAACAGAAAAGAAATAAGGAAAAACGTTGGTTTTTCGCTACCCAGTCTGCTAGCAGAAAGTAGAAGGATGAGAAATAACAGTGGTGAACTTAAGAGTTTCCACCTACCATGATCCACATTTCGTAATTTGAAATACGGAATGGCAAAAGGAGAAAAGTGAAAATAAATTTAGGAAAATTTACGAATTTCACCTACCGCAATCGGCATTCTCGAGTACGGAAGGAAAAATGACAAAAGTTAAATGAATTATAAAGAAATTTACGAGTTTCCTCCTACCGCAACCCGCATTCCAGAGTATGGAAGGAGGAAGGCGGAAAGTGAAAATAAATATAAGGGAATTTACGAGTTTCCGCTTACCACAATCTGCATTCCGGAGTACATAGTTTGTGTATGTATGCTTGCATGAATTCTAAATCATAAATTATCTATTAAACTATTTTAAGTGGGCATTTATGCATTGTGATTGTGAATAGTTACATTATAATTCATTAGGGATTAATAATTACTTATTTTGATTCTTTATTGATGCATTTACATAACGTTATTTCATGAATGGATTTAAGTAAGTATGACAAGGGGTTTGATGGAAATTGATCTAAATAATGTTAATTAGTTTTAATTAGACTATTATTACTAATTAGAGGAAATTTCAATTTAAAATGGGCCTTCCAAAAATAATACAAATTCCTTGTCATCATGTATTAGCCAATCAAAATGATTTAAAATTAAAAAAGGGAGCACCTCTTAAACAAATTTTTAATATAAATTTGGGGATAGGTATCATAAAAAAAACTATTTTTTTTGTTTGTATTTTTGACATATCTCCTTGTGTTTTTACTCAAATTTCGATCAAGAAAGCTAGATGGATGTGGAATTAAATTATGCATCCAACGAGTACCCACTCGGCACACTTTTGATGGCCCTCCATCACGTTTTTTTAGGTACACGTTTTTTCAGGTATTTCTTGTTTTGGGGGTAGCGGGGCCCATCAAAAGTATGCCAAGTGGGTACTCGTTGGATGGGGAACTTGATTCTGCATCCATCAATCTCTTCCGATCAAAATTTGAGTAGAAACACAAGGAGATATGTCAGAAATACGAACAAAAAAATAGTTTTTTCTTTTCTTCCTCTACAATTAATAAATATTATTTTATTAATTTTTCATAGGAGGCCCATTTTAAGTTGAAATTTCTTTGGTCAATAAATTTTAATATAGTGACAACAAGTGTTAATAATATTAATTAGTATTAATTGGACTATCATTAATTTGGTCACTAATTGTTAATATGGTGTAAATAAGTTTAATAATATTAATAATGTTAATTGGACTATTATCTAGGAGTATATTTTTATTATTCATACAGGATTATTATAATAATAATAATAATAATAATAATAATAATAATAGTGTTAGTGAATTTGAAGTGTGAACCAACATTTAGTTTATATTTTTTAAAAGAATAATGTTATGTCTAATCAATGACTACAATATTGAGTGTGGTTCTTTATTTAATAAGATAATTAATTGCATAGGACCCACCCATTTCCATGGTATTAAATGAATTTAATGGAACTGGCGTAGGGAGTGATGAAGGGTTTTTTTCTGCATAGGACCCACCCATTTTCATGGTATTAACCCATTTTCATGGTATTAAATGAATTTAATGGAGATGGCGTAGGGAGTGAGGAAGGGCTTTCTCCACATTTATGAAAAGATAAGGCGAGTAAACACTCTCTAGAAATGAAAGGTGGCGAGAGGATGTAATAAGTGGGATGGATAAGGTATGGGGATGATTATTTTATTTTGGGGAAGGTGGAGGAAAACAATTGATACTTTTGGAGAACCTAAGGAAAATTACTGGTTGGATGTTATTCTTGGAATTTGGGCACAACTTACCAAGAAAATCAATTTATTGGAGATAAGGAACTATAATTTTTTTCCTAGTTAGATGGGAGGAAAATGGAAAAACCATTTGCCATTTTAGTTGATAAGTTGAAGAAGCTTAAATGGACACAAATCTATGTTTCTATAAGTATTGTCAATTAAAAATTTATATGCATATGATGTATTTCTTTATCTGTTGTAAATAAAACAATTAAATATTTGGTTTATACCTACATATATAATAGAAATATTGTAGTCGTAAAGAAGATATATGATAAATTGTTAAGAGTAGTATTAGTGATTTAAGGACCTCGAGTGTTCCTTATAACTCTAATATATGCTATGGTGTGTATTTAATCAGATATTTCCTGTGAAGTGGGAGTATTTAGTAGGTACCCGTCAACATTACCTATACAAGAGAAGTAGATTTCAATCAAGAGAGTATTCAGGTATCCATGCGCCATGGCATATTATGAAATATGTTATGTAGGAGAGCCCGAGGGAAACAAGAAAATCAATGTACATGGTTTTGGTGATTCCAACTATGTTGGAGATATTGACTGCATATTCGTCGACCAATAAACATGTGTTCAACTTATTTGGTGGAGGAGTCAGTTGCATGAGTAGGATACAGTTGGTTGTTTCACTATCGAATATTGAGGATGAATAGATGGAAGCTATTCATGAATATAAGGAAGTTGTTTGGTTGCAAGTATTGTGTTCAGATGTTGGGTTCTTTCAACATGTTGTTAGGTTGGATTGTGATAAACATAATGCAATATTGTGGGAAAAGACTTGAACAGCTCATTCGAAGATGAAACATGTTGATGTTCAATACCATTTGCGAGAGAGATGGTGGAGAACAAGCAGGTTATAGTGGAAGAGCTAGATACATAGAAGAATGTTGTAGAATCATTGACCAAGTTAGTGAGAACATAGAATTTTTCTTGGTGTAGGGAAATGATGGGATTATTAACTCTGCTAAAGTGTATTGAAGTTCCAAATCTATTGTTTATGCAAAGAATAAAACAAGTGGGATAATTTTGGAATGTTATATTATTCGCATGTAAATAGTCTAGAAAAGTTGATAATCGATTAGTATATTTTGACTAGAGTTGGAGTTGATAGATGATGGAGATCTAGTTGGTCGACTAACTAGAATAGTTTTTTGGTCGAAGGAAAACAACTGAATGACGAGAAGTTATTGGAATGTCCAATGCTAAATGAGAAATAAAACAAAGTTGATGGAGTCAAGTCAACTGTACAAAATAAATGAAAGTAGTTAGGGAGTTATAGATTGTTATTAATTAGCAATTGGTTGTATTCCATCTATAAATAATATGCACTAATACATATGAGCAAATTTGCGATGGTTTTTCGTTGCTATTTCCACGTTTTGTCGTCTCAATTGCTACGATAACGGTCTTGGTCTTTCGTGGCACTTATTTCGTCGATCTAACAACTAAATTTATAAGCCATCTATATAGTGACGAAATATGGCCTCCACGTGTCTTCTATACAGTTGCCTTGAAATTGATTTTTTTAAATGATTTTCTATGTTTCGTCGCTCTATCAACAAAAATTTCGTCCCTGTAATGACGAAAATATGGCCAAAAACTACTAGGAAAAATTTTGTTTCCACATAAAACCGTGGATCAGTTGCGACGAACTATTGTCTCTCTATCGACGAATTATGGAATTTGAACTGAAATTTCTTCCACACAAAACTATGGAAAACCAATCTCTATCGACGAAATTTGCAAGTTGAACAGTAATTGTTCCATGAAACTGCGTCGCTATAGCGATGGTATTCGTGGAAATCCACCCGGGGTTTTGACGGTTTTGCAATACCCGCAACGAACGTTCGTCGATATTGAGACGAAACTTGGAGGTTTCAAAAAAATTTAAAAAACCATGGAAAGGCACCTTCCTTTCCACGGTTTTGGATCTTCAATAACTGCTTGTGATTGATGTGCAGTCTCATGCATTTTTTGTATCTATGGATAAGCGAATCCACAAATATACTTCAAGAATCAACAGTCAATAAATCAATACCTTGGATAACTTATCCCATTCAATGATTTCTAGTGGCATGATTATATTCCTAGATTAATTTTTTGTAAGCATTTATTCAAAACATAGCATCTATTGTATATTGGTATGATGTACACATTTCCATGTTGGTTTCTAATTTCTTGCAATATTTCCATACTTATTCATCACAACCAAATAGGTTCCTTACAGAATGGTCTTATTCACACCCTCTGTGCATCTGAAAATTGTATGGTTTCATCTGGGTCTAATGTTCATCCTATGAACTTCCAAAGTTTTTATCAAGCAGATAGAAAGGTGATAGAAAAGAATAGTGATAGAAAAAAACTTTCTGTCGTTGTTCTTTTCTATCACCTTTCTATCTACCTGATAAAAACTTTGGAAGTTCATAGGATGAACATTGGACCCAGATGAAACCATACAATTTTCATATGCACAGAGGGTGTGAATAAGACCATTCTGTAAGGATCCTATTTGGATGTGATGAATAAGTATGGAAATATTGCAAGTAATTAGAAACCAACATGGAAATGTGTACATCGGACCAATATACAATAGATGCTATGTTTTGAATAAGTTCTTACAAAATTTACTCTAGGCATATAATCATGCCACTAGAAATAATTGAATGGGATAAGTTATCCAAGGTATTGATTTATCGACTGCTGATTCTTGAAGTGTATCTGTGGATTCACTTGTCAAACCAAGCATAAAATAATAGAAACTAAAAATTACAATAAGTCGCTCTACCACCATTGAAGTGGGATATATCATAGATGTTACAGGTATTACAATGTTATCAGCAATGGAAAGTGTTAACACCATATCTATCATGTAAAGGAAGTAGGTTCTAGTCTCTAGCTTCTATTGAGATACAGTTGTGAAAATATCCTCAAATTTGAGATCTGAATTAATAAATTAAATGCTGCTACAAACTTGCAAATGTTATTTCTTTTCCAACTAGCAACCAAGATTTGTGACAGCAGAATGTTTTAACCTTTATTTAGATTTAAAATAAGGTACACATGAGGATAAAACTAGGGAAGATCTAGGAATTTCACTTATTAATCATATAAAAAAGAAAATGAAAGATGAATTAAGATTTAAAATGGCATAAAAGCTGTGTTTAGTGCCTAACAAATCCAAGTTAGGAAGATGGGGTTAATTGAGGATCTCATGGAGGCTTTAGTGATTAAAGAGTAGATATGGTTGAATGGTTCAAACCCAATCTACTCTTTAATAACTAGATCCACTTCAGAAACATTCAATAGGAAAATCCTAAGCTAGACATTAGATATTTGTCAAACAAGAGCCACGAGGTGGAAATGTCACCGCTATTCCTAAAAATTATTACTACAAGACAAATGCTATAGAATGGAAATATACCTCTATTTCAATCCCAACAAAGCTTCCCATGCCAAAGCAAGAAATCTATCATAATACACTTATAATATAACCAAGGTTCTCCCAACAAGTTACAAGGAACTTAACCAAAAAAATAATAATCAGCTAATGTTGTCTAGAAATTGTGTTCTTGGGGTAATTCCACCAAGAGATGTGGTTTTGGAGTCACATTCCACATGTCCTGTGAAGGAAATCAACAAACAATCTATCCAACACACATTTTCCACCAGAATATCAACTCGCATTTAAATGCTATATTACAATACTGTTGCCTCACTGATGTGGAAACTTGTGTTTGTATTCGACAAGATTTCTTTAACCATTGTATTAAAATGAAAACAACACACAAATTTCAAAGTTTAAGACATAAATATATTAAATACACATATAAATAGGTTTTTACTGGAAATGTGTGGACACTGTTAATACCACCATCCTGTCAAACATTATAAAACAAAAAATAGAGGAAATAGTCATGTTGTCTTACTACATGAATAAAATGTCACAAAATACTCCAAATAAATTTTTGTTATCTATGGAATGTTAACTTTCCAACAAATAATATTTAGATTGGAAATATTTGTTCTAACAGAATGCACTTTGAGGAGCTCATGGAATGCTTTTGTAGTGCACATATGAATACATTTTTGTTGAATTATAAAATAAACTAAAGAAAGAGTTTAGGGGAGGAAGTTCAGGGATGAACCTACAGAGCTACGTGCATGGGCTTGTTGTGAGAATCATTGCATATGATGTTTCCATATTTATTCGTTCTCCCATTGCATCTTCTAGATAGACTTGAGGACCCCAGTGGATTTTTCTTGGCCCCTTTTCTATTATTTATTTCTCATCTTTTCTCCTAATAGTCCTTACAAAATCAACGGCCGACATATTTTCCACGGCATCCTCCAACTGCAGAGTTAAATTCAAACCATTAAGAAGCAAAGCCCTGAACATGAACTTGTTCTCCTCAGGTTCAGGCTTGGGTTTCTTCTTAGGAAGCACTCGAAGGTAGCCCTCATTGCTTTTTCTTTTCCTCCTGGTAGAATATTCTTCCATCTTGGACACAAGAAATGGAAAACCGCAGAGGGAATATTGTGTTCTTCTATCACAACGTTTTCCTACACTTAGAATTTGCAAGAATTGATGCATGCAATGATATTTTGTTAGTTTATACGGAGACTGCAATGGCTGGGGTCGATGTCTCACTAATTACTCAAAGCAATTTTGCATGTACAACTCAAGACAAGCTCTGGTATTCCACAATTGCTACAAAGCTCTGCTTAGTAGCCTCAAAACCACTTTGAGTTGCAAACAAAACCAATTTTCTATAGAAAATTTGGGCTTGAACTCCAATAATTCAAGTCTGGGAGGTTTTATAAATCTTGTATGTGGCCGGACACCAGGATATGTAGTGCACCCACAAAGGCAATTGCAATTGACGTTGAGCAAATTCTCCTTACATAGGGTATTCTGAGAGACTGAGACTATCAGGTTATGTGCACTTCTGCTGAAATCTCCAAGGATGCTATTTATTCATCAATTTCTCTGCAAAAAGAGGACAAACCATGTACCACTGTCATTAGAACTGCTTAGTGCAAAAGAACCTCATGATAGCAAGTAACCAAGGGAAAGCTACAAACAGTCAAATTTAGTAGTTAAACGTAGGGAAAACCTATCCAAAATGTGAGCACGGTGCACTGCAAAATAGGTGAAGGTAACACTAGTACTACTTACTACACTGCTCCTAAGAATTCAATGGAAAAATGAGGCAGGAGCTCTAAAACCCAGGGAAAAGCAGGGAATGGTACAACAAGAACACAACAGATATATAAGTCTGATATTTTTATGTTTCTATACAAAAATTGGATATGAAACATGATGAAGAGGCTAGAAATGAAAATAAAAAGTTATATTATACAACAGGTACAAGCAAGTCATATAAAATAGTAAATCCTAGGGAGAATGTAGGAAATGCAAGACCCTTACCTTACCACTCGCCTTTCGCTAGGTACATTAGCCCATACCTCTTGCAAAGAGTTATCCTAATAAACAGAAAACCACTGTGTTGGCTGACAATTAAATTTATAAATTAAATAAATAATCCATTCCTAGACCTATACACAAGTGGTGATTTTGCTAGGCATGGAAAATATCAAAATACTATATGAAATAAAAAATGGGAATACAATTAAATCAGCTAATGCTGTCTGGAAAGTGTGTTCTTGGGGTAATTCCACCAAGAGATGTGGTTCTGGAGTCACATTCCACATGTCTTGCGAAGGAAATCAACAATCAGCCTATCCAACACACATTTTCCACCAGAATATCAACTCGCATTTAAATGCTATATTACAATACCGTTGCCTCACTGATGTGGAAACTTGTGTTTGTATTCGACGATATTTCTTTAACCATTGTATTAAAATGAAAACAACACACAAATTTTAAAGTTTATGACAAAAATATATTAAATACACATATAATAGGTTTTTACTGGAAATGTGTGGACACTGTTAATACCACCATCCCGTCAAACAATATAAAAAAAAACAGAGGAAAAAGTCATGTTGTCTTACTATATGAATAAAATGTCACTAAATACTCTGGATAAATCTTTGTTATCTATGAAATGTTAACTTTCTAGTAAATAATATCGCGCACAGGTGTGGCTCACTGGTGGTTCAGTTGTTATGAAGTCACTTGTTGTAAATTGGAGGTCATAAGATCAAATCCCACCTAGGTTTACCTGTGTCCCATGTATTGCGAAGGATGTGGGGAACCTAGGGGTATAATGGTAGCGGGAATGGATCCCTGGACCTTGTGTCATGCGAGTACCAGCCCAGCTCCAATTGCCGATTCCCCTAGTTACTAAAAAAAAAACTTTCCAGTAAATAATATTTAGATATGGAAATATTTGTTCTAACATAATGCACTTTTAGGAGATCATGGAATGATTTTGTAGCGCACATATTAATACATTTTTTTGACTTATAAGAGAATACTTCAATTTCTTGTTGACTCTAAGACTCACCCCATCAACATGCATTCTACAACCATGTGTGTATATGCCATATAAAGAGAGAGAAAGAGAGAGACCTCTATGAAATAGTGCAAGCCCTTGAGATAGGTAAGGGGGTTAAAGATGGTGTGTCTTTGAAACAAAAGATATTTTCCTCGTTACAAAACTGCAGGATTGATGAATTAGTTGAAGCATTCATTGCCACAATATTCATAACCAAATCTACCTCTGCTCTCCAACAATCAGAAAGCAAAGAGCCACCCTGCAAGCATTATCAAAATATAAATAGAATTTTAGTAAACATAAGTTTCAATTATCTGCAAGGAAATACAAAAAAATTAATTTAATCCAAAAAAGTTTAAATACAGATGAATTGAAAGGAAATATAATGTATAAAAACAACTTTGCAAATTTAACAATACAATTTTTTGCTTAGAATTTATTATGCATTCTTTAAAATATTTCATTTTAAAGTTTGGTGTATGGTGATTAATTTCAAATTTCTCAGTGGTCTTCCATGATTTGGTTTTCATACTTCAGAGTCCAACCATAGACCTAACGGGTTTCTAATTGTTATGTAAAGTTGAAATCATCAAAGTTGCATAGCAATCTTAATCACCAAATTTTAGTATTTTATAAATTATGAATGATAAATCATGTCATTTGAAAATACTATTCAACTTTGTTCAACATCCAGAAAACTATGATAAGTACATGCAATAGTGTTGCAGCATTCATTGGATCTTTCTTGACCCCTTTTGTATTATTTATTTCTTAGATTTTCCCCTAACAATCCTTTCAAACTAGGCGATCGACATCTTTTCAACGGCATCCTCCAACTACACAGTTAAATTCAAACCATTATGAAGCAAAATCCTGAACATGAATTTGTTCTCCTTAGGTTCAGGCTTGGGTTTCTTCTTAGGAAGAACTCTAAGGTAGTCCTCATTGCTGCTTCTTTTGCTCTTGGTATAATATTCTACGATCTTGGACACAAGAAACATCAAACCGAAGAGGGAATATTGTGTTCTTCTATTGTAACGCTTTCCTACACTTAGAATTTGCAAGAATTGATGCATGTAACGTTATTTCGTTAGTTTATACAGAGAATGCTATAGTTGGGGTCGATGTCTCACTAATTACCTAAAGAAATTATGCATGTACAACTCAAGACAAGCTCTGGCGTTCCACAATTGCTACAAAGCTCCGCTCAGTAGCCTCAAAACCACTTTGAGCAAACAAAAATATTGCTATAGAACATTCGGGCTTCAAACTCCAAAAAGTTACCATTATCAAAGAAAAAATAACACTGTACCATTAAAAACATTCACAGTATAGCTTTGAACTATCAATTCATGGGAATTTTGACATGATGCCCAAAAGGAATGGACAAAACTAGAAACAACCCCACATTTTGCAGACATGCCAACTAGATAAATACCCACAAAATCACATGAATGAAATTCATATTTTATGGTGAGGATATGAACTTGCTTACCCTGATCTTAAGTCGTGATGTTTGCACAAATCAGAAGCACCGTCAAGAAAGTAAAATCGAAAGCCTCTTCATATTTCCCATTCAGAGCATACCTTGCAATCATATAGCTCCACATTCCCTTCCTCCTTTTCCTAGATAACTATTGGTTTTATTTCTCACATTGAATTTCCCAAGTTCACCTAGACAACTCGTGCTTCATGCTTGGAAGGATATTTGAGCCATTTCATCTCAACCACATCCACAACAATGAAAAAAACCATGAATAAAATAAAAACACAATAGGTAATCAAGAAAAACATAGAAGGAAACAAACTTGAAGGTCTAAACATTGCTTCCATTCTAGAGGTGAGGCAGGTGGTTCTAGAAGCATGGGCTCACATGCGAAGGGAATCAGTGATGCACTAATAGGAAAAGTCCTTCACCTATCATTCCTGTAAAAAAAACATCATAGCTTGTTCCATATCCTTTAGGGAAAGTTCGAAATCGAAAACCCCCAAATGGGATTCGAAGCATATCCTGTGCGGGTGTTTTTGAATGCTAATGAGCTAGTGCGCGGGTGTTTTTGAATTCTACATTTTTTGTTTGATTATTTGCATATTTCATATTTGGTGTTTTGTTTTGTTTTTTTTATTTTTCATATTTATCTTTTGTTTAGTTTATTTTGGTTTTTTTTTATTTGCATATTTTATATTTTGTTGCATTTTAAATTAATTATAGTTAAACAACTCTATGTTTTTAATTTAGTCTAGTTTAATTTAATTTAACTAGGACTTTGTCATAATTTGTATTGGTTGCATTGCTTATAGTGAGATCCTATACATAAGTCCCTTCAAGGATGAACATGATGATGATGACGATGAAGATGACGAAGATGATGGTGATGACGACAACAATGATGATGATGATCATCATCCTTGTCATCGTCATCACCATCGTCTTCGTCGTATTCATCAATATAATCATTATCATCTTCATAATCATCATCATCTTCGTTGTCATCATTTCCATCATGATATTCTTCTTCATCATCATCTTCCTTATCATCATCATCATCATAATCATCATCTTGATCATCAACGTCTTCATTATCACCACCATCATCATATTCGTCGTCATCATCATCATATTCATCATCAACATCATCATCATCTCCATTATCATGATCATCATCTTCATCATCATCATCATCATCATCATCATCATCATCATCATCATCATCATTTTCATTATCATCGTCATCATCTTCATCACCATCATCATATTCATCATCATCATCATCATAATCATCATCATCTTCATCATCGCAACTTTAGGGGGAGCTCAGTGAATGGAGATGCCTACATGATAGGGGGAACAACCAGTTGAGTGAAAAATTAAGTATTTCTCCTAACACCCATTCCAAGGACTAATCTGACAATTCAATATGATCCGAGGAAGTAGTAAAAAAGAAATAAAACTTTTTGGGCCCTGCGAAGCCTCCTATTCTTAGATTTGTGCACATGAAGAATCAAGACTTATGGACCTAGTTCGGTGTCTTAAAAGAGGAAGATCCAAAGTGAGAAGTTTGGTGGTTCCATAAAGTGCATTCTTTATAGGAGTAAATAATCACTCATAACCATTCTATTATAATGTTGGCGAAGCTCAGAACAATTTAGTGAATACCAAAGTAAATATCTTGTCATCACATATTCATCATCATCATCATCGTCATCTCCCTCTTCCTAATCAACATCTACGATCAATCTACGGAAAGTGGTAGGGGATGCGAATATCTACGGTCGGAACAATATGTTGGGTAGATCAACGGGTGAGAAGCATTCTGCGATCAGAAGTTTCTAACTCATTCATATGAAAAAGGGTTAGCATAATGTTAACATTGTCAAGGTTGAGCGGTCCCGATGAAGGTAGTTTAGAGATCGACAGTTGATATTGATCTCCCCAAATCAAGCTGTGCAGGTTGATAGTGTTGATCTCCCCTATTATGTCACCCCTCCTCACTCACCTCACCTTTTTACTTGAGTCCTCTTCTTCTTCCTCCTCTTCCTTTTGTGGGTTCTCTGATTTGCGCCCTAAGTGCCCTCGAAAAAAAGAATGATCTCTGAAAGTCTCCGGACACGTTAGAGACTATCCATAATCCACCTAAAATTGGGGCTTTTGTTTGATGACTTTGAATTGAGCATATGGGGAGGACATTATTCAATTCTAAAAATAGTTGTTGAATTTAGGTTTGATAAAAAAAATTGCTGCCTGAAAGCATTAGGTTTACATTCTGGGGTTTTTCTTTTAGGTAGGCGCACCGAAGGATACCTTGTTCAATGTGTTTGAATAATAATTATATGCACCAATTTTTGAAAAGATAAATTAAAATCCCTATCAATCCCTCTCATTTGACATCTAGATGTTAGAGGACTCAAGACTAAAGTTTGAAAGATAAATTTTCAAGTCTTCTAATACTTAGTTTTTTATGGTGAAGGCAATGCTTAGGGATTAGGTGGAGTTTGAAATTGAATGACTAGTTACTCATGAACTATGTCCACATTGACAAACATATCAATTAGCTTTGTGATGGTATTTGTAACTTCTTTTTTTCCATTAATGGAAATGTGGATCCTAAAAAACTTATTTAGCTGGAAAGATAATAATACAATGCTTTTAATAGCATGTAGAAAATTTCATTTCAAAACAGGTAAGGTAAAATGTCATGGAAAAGTTATTCTTCCAATTTTTTACTTTTATGTTGTTTATTTAAACCATTGGTTATGGCAATGATCAAGTGGTCACAACAAGGATCAACAATTTTAAATCTACTAGGGATGTACAATGTTAGAAGTACACTAGTTTTAGGTGGATACATTGGCACTGGACAAAGATCATCTTTTTAGTTTGTTATTAATGCTAGGGATTTGATGCCTGGTCTCTTTTGGCCTTGTAATTACATAGCATTTCTAATAATGGAGCTCTTCTCAAAACAATTCTAGACAAAAATAAGCTTTAGTACCCCATGAGCCTACTTTCACCCCTAATTTCATATTATGCATTCAGATAAGGTTGCAAGTATTTCTCAACTACTCTAATCACTTTAGAATGATAGGAAACAAACATTTCCCTTCAAAAAATAAATAGGCCAAATAACATGCAATACAAAAAACCAATACTCCTAATGGTTATGGCTATGTTCACATTAAGAAAACAAGTGCATCAATTTCTTTCTAAATGGGATTTTTTCCAATCTCATCTTCCATCACTATTACATGTTCTTCATTCTCACCCATTATTTTAGTCTCTCCTCCTCTAAACAAACTCTTGATTAATCCCCATAAAAAGAATCTGGAAGTGATAAATCATATGTACATGGTTTACCTCACTAATTCCATGTAAATGTTGAATCACTTGGGATTTCTTCTTATTGTCATTTTTTTTCTATACAATGTTTTTAATAAATAATGAAATTTTTTTAACACTTAAATTTTCAAATGAAAAGAATGATTTATTTTTAAATGTCAACATTGAAGGGTTCAATTTCTCACAGCCCTTCAAAGTAAAATATGACCTGCCCTTCAAATTTGATCCCTGGTGACTCTAGAGCTGTTCAACTTGGTAAAGGTGGCCTCCTGCTCAGGTTTAATACATAAAGGATGTCCTCACGTAAAATATGACCAATAATAATATCCCTCAATTCCATTTGTGACAAACCTTAGATGAAGATCATGTCCAAAGCATCACCAATTCACCAGCCTTCCCGACTCCAGAGATCCAACATGGGGATTGCGTAGAAAATAGCATGAGATCATGAAGTTCAGATCTTTGAAGTGACGAACCTGGACTCTACACGAAGAAAAGGGATGCAGCTAGCTGAAACCGATTCAAACACCACTGTGAGTGTAAATAAAAAAGAAAAGAATGTCACGTCCAAACACCGTGATCCATATAGACAATAATGCAGCATATTCAAGGGAGGTGGCATGACTGGATTCTCAGTAGAAAATACAGATCCCTACCCATGTGTCCACTCATTCTACCATTATTCTGACCAATCCTCTCTATATCCATATTCATCTTCATCACCCTATATAAACACCACCTTCCCCGGCCGATTAAGATGCATAAGATGAATCAGTAATTATAGACAATGCTCGAAGTGCTATTCCGCTAAGAGATTCTGAAAATTCTGAAAGAGTTGAAATGGTGATATGCTTTGAGAAGCTTATCAATATCGTGGTGTTGATGGTTGGTGAGCTTGATTCCACACTCATATGTTGCCCTAGTTTTTCACACCAGGAAAGCGCCAACCATCGGGGCCTGGATGTGAAGCACTTTGAATGTTTCTAGATAGATGTACCTCTAGCTGTGTAGTTCTTGGGTTTTCCTATCCCAGGAGTATATCACCAGAAACCCTTGAAGAAATTACAACTTCCAAAGTACCGGTACATGGAGACCATGTTCAGCGGCAACCAATAGGAGAGAATTCTCGTGCTGGGGTGGCGGTTGTCCAAAATCTTCGTCGCTTCGTTTGTGAACTCCAGTTCCCAAATTTTTCTGAGGTGGTGAAGAGGTGGAATAAACCCCCACTGTATGACCTGTAGAAGAACTCGTGCCATGGGAGGTGGGGAGTACAAATATTCCCTTATCTAAGTCCCCTCATACAACAATATTACCAATATAGAGGGGGGTTGTAGAAAAGGAAAAGCATGGAAAGGATATAAACTCTTTTTCCAGTCCAGAAACCATGCAGAAAGGTGCCTTTGATCATGAAATTACACACACCCAAGGAAGGACATGTTTCTGATTCGATAGACAGACGAGTGGTTGAGCCCAGTCAGCAGTGAGTCATCAGAAGCATCCTTAACGTCATTTTCACGACTTGCAAGCTCAAAAACAGAAGCGACGTGCTGCCATCCAAACCGAGCATGCACATTCCATATATAATGTTTATTTTAATATATGTAAATCGTGGCAGTAGTACCACGCTCTAAGTTGTTAGTAGTTGATTATGAATGTAAATAGTTTCATGCCTTGTTTCAAGGATTAGCCTCGAGGATTGAGATAGTATAAATTGCTCTCCACAGAGGGTAGAAGGGTTGGGAATTTTCAAGAGCAGAGGCTCTCCACTATAATGTGTTTCAATATTTCTAGATATATATGAATAAAATTGCAGAGGAATGATAATCCTATCATGGCAGAGATTCGTGGCTTGTCTTTTTCTTCAATAAGTAACTTCTTTACGTGAATTTTTATCTTGTTTTTCATTCTAGTTTGTATTTGGTTTTCATGTTTGAGCATTAGTTTATATATGGTCCAGAATTCTTCATTAGTGTATATGGTCCAGGCCTTCCAAAACAGGGTTTTTCACCAGTGGATGCAAAAATGGCTAAGTAGCCTTAGAAAGATGCCCTCCCTAAATTATGGGTTAGAGTAAATGGCCGCATCACATGGGGGTCTTATATATTGGTCTTTGGCCTACCTGACAATGTATTAATATTGTCTTGGAAGTGGATGAAGAAAATTTATGGACCTACCAAAAGGGTGCTTTAGGCAGATTAGACCAAATTGAGAAACATGTATAAGTATGGAATTGGTGTTAAATCTGCCCAAGTGGCCTTAAGGAAATTCCCTCCATGCCTCATAGGATGATGTGAAAAATGTATTGAGAATGTGAGTCTCTAAAGTGTTGTATGGAGCATACAACCATTTCACTTGACTCACCAAAATACAACATATATTTAAGGAAGAATTGGTCCCAACAGCCTTAGTAAAAAATTGGTCCCAGTAGCCTTAAGAAATACCCACCACAGTTCATGCTTTGAGAAGAATTCCCACACCATGGTACCGTCCTATGGCTAGTTGGTTTGGATACCTATTCATGATTTTAGTTTGCTTTAATCTTTCTTGAGGAGAAGGATACAGTCCTGGCAAAACAGGGTGTTTCACCAGTGGATGCAAAAATGGTTAAGTAGCCTCAGAAAGATGCCCTCCCTAAATTATGGTTTAGAGTAAATTCCCACAGCACATGGGGGTATTGTAGATTGGTATTCAGCCTACCTGGCCATCTCTTCATATTGCTTTGGAAGTGGATGAAGAAAATTTTATGGACCTGCCAAAACGGTGTTTTAGGCAGATTAGTCCAAATTGAGAAATTTGTCGAAGTATGGAATTGGTGTTAAATCTGCCCAAGTGTCCTTAAGGAAATGCCCTCCATGCCTCATAGGATGATGTGAAAAATTTATTGAGAATGTGAGTCTCTAGAGTGTTGTATATAGCATACAACCATGTCTCTTGCCTCACCAGAGAGTCTCTAAGGAGGAAGATGTCAACCTGCGAACTTTGTGAAACTTTGGAAATTGACTAAGTATGAAAAAGTAGTCAAAACTACTCTAAGAGAATATAAATGCATGCCATAATTTATAGGAGAATATAAATGCCCGCAACACATGGGGGTCCTGTAGATTGTTGTTTTTCCTACTTGACCATGTCTTCAATTTGTCCTAAAAGTTCCCAAGGGAGAAGTTATGGACCTGCCAAAACAGGGGTTTGTGCTAGAGCAAGCAAAAATGGCTAAGTAGCCTTAGAAAGATTCCTGCCCTAAATTATGGGTTAAAGTAAATTCCTGTAGCACATGGGGGTCTTGTAGTGTGTTGGATTTTCTACGTAACCATGGTATTATTTCTCCTTAAGCATGTCTGAAGACAAAGTTATGAATCTACCAAAATGAGGTTTCAGAATAAATTTTGGAGAAAGTCTTGAAAATGACCGAGTGTTGGAAAACTGGCTCAGGTAGCCTTAAGAAAATGCTTGCCACAAATTGTGTGTTGAAGAAAATGCCCACAGCCTATGGGGGTCTCGTAGATTGATATTTTTCCTACCTGATCATGTCTTCAGATGGTCTTGGAGGTAGCTGAGGAAGAAGTTATGAACCTGCCAAAACAATGTTTTAGGCAGATTGGACCAGACTAAGAAAATTGTCCTAGTGTTGGAAAAACTGGCTCATGTGGCCTTGGGAACATGCCGTCCATAGCTTATAGGTGTATGATAAAAATTATATGAAGATATCATCCTACAGCTTGTTGAAGAAGCTATCTCACCATGGTCTTAGTTCTCAAAGAAGATGTTTGACGACAAAGATAACGGTTTGCCAAAATAGAGTTTCAGGTTGTTTTGCACTATTCCACTACTGGCAAAACTGCCTTAGTGGCCTCAGGGAAATTCCCTCCGTATCTCATAGGATGATGAGGAAAATAATATGAAATTGTTAGGATACATCTTGTTGATGGGTGCATCTAACCATGGTCTCATTTATCCCATGGAGTGTTTTATGACAAAGATATAAATCTGCCAAAAGTAAGAAAAATATTATTTTGCATTTTAAGAACACAAGAAAATTGGTTGTGTTAGATTCGGGAAATTGAAAAGGAATTTTGAAATGACCGCAAGGAGGGGTTACTTTGATGATAAAATTCATTAGGTAGCATAGTCATGTTTCTTGGTGAACTGAATATCCATCCATACATTCAGGTTGTTTTATGATGGTCTCATATGCAAAATACCAATCTGGCAAAAATAGGAAAAATAATATTTTGCATAATGAGAACAAAACAAAATTGACCAAGTGTTAAAAACAGGAGTTTGAGAGGTCAGTTGGAAATGCCCGCTGTCTTTGTGCAAGTAAATTTATCAAATGTCATGGATCCATTCTTTGGTAAGTTGTCCATCTTCTCCTGACTTCAGGTCTCCATAGAGTGTTCACATGTGTGAAATAGGAGTCTGCCAAAATGGGAAGAAATATGTTTTGATTTTCAAAAGAGGTTGAGACGCTATTTTGAAATGCTTTCTAGAGGTTGTGTGTGTGTCAATAGATTGATCTTGTGATATGGTCTTGTTCATTGTTGAAATGGCTATCTAGCCATGCGTGTAGGTTTCCTTATGGTGATCAGATGAGGGAGAGATAAATCTTCCATAGTAGAAGAAAAATTGTTTTTGCAAGTTAAAAACAATTTTGTCCGAGTGTTAAATTAAACAGTTTGGAATCCTATTTTCAAATGATATCCAGATAATGTGTGTGTATCAAAAATTTCAAAAGGTGACATGGATCTGATCCTTGTTGAGGTGGCTATCCAGCCATACTTTCAGTTTGCATTATGATGGTCATATATGCAAAAGATGGACCTGCAAAGTTAGTGAAAAATAATAAACAAAGTTTATTAAATAAGAAGCTATAGGAATGTATTTAGAAAAATAAACATAAATTTAATAAAAAGAATTGAGACAGAGTTTTGAAGAGATACATCTTACTATTGGAGAGATGCAATGTTTAGAAGAAGTTTTAATTGATTATTTCATTAAAAAAATAAATTAAAAACAGAGATTCGAAGAGGCGTCTAAGCATGGTGACATGGCTAAGTAGCCTCAGAAAGATGCCCACCCTAAATTACGGGTTAGAGTAAATTCCTGCAGCACATGGGGGTCTTGTAGCATGTTGGTTTGTCTAACTAACCATGGTATTATTTCTCCTTAAGAATGTCTGAAGAAAAAGTTGAATCTGCCAAAATGAGGTTTTAGAATAAATTTTGGAGAAAGTCCTGAAAATCATCATGTTGGAAAATTGGCTCAGATAGCCTTAAGAAAATGCCCACCACAAATTTTGTGTTAAAGAAAATGCCTGCACCATATGGGGGTCTTGTAGGTTGATATTTTCCCTACCTGATCATGTCTTCAGACTGTCTTGGAAGTAGCTGAGGAAGAAGTTATGAACCTTCCAACCTTCCAAAACAATGTTTTAGGCAGATTGGACTAGATTAAGAAAATTTTCCAAGTGTTGGAAAAAATGGCTCATGTGGCCTTGGGAAAATGCCCGTCGTACCTTATAGGTGTATGATAAAAGTTATCTGAAGCTATCATCCTACAACTTGTTGAAGAGGCTATCTCACCATGGTCTCAGTTCTCAAAGAAGGTGTTTTATGACAAAGATAATGGTCTGCCAAAACAAAGTTTCATGTTGTTTTGCACTATTCCAGTACTGGCAAAACTGCCTCGGCGGCCTTAGGGAAATGCCCGCCCTATCTCATAGGATCATGAGAAAAATAATATGAAAGTGTTAGGCTATATCTTGTTGATGGGTACATCTAACCATGGTCTCAATTATCCCGTGGAGTGTTTTATGACAAAGATATAAATCTGCCAAAAGTAAGAAAAATATTATTTTGCATTTTAAGAACACAATAAAATTGGTTGTGTTAGATTCAGGAAATTGAAAAGGCATTTTGAAATTCCTGCAAGGAGGGCTTATTTTGATGATAAAAATCATCAGGTAGCATAGTCATGTTCCTTGGTGAACTGAATATTCATCCATAACTTCAGGTTGTCTTATGATGGTCTCATATGCAAAATATCAATCTACCAAAAATAGGAAAAATAATATTTTGCATAATGAGAACAAAAGAAAATTGACCAAGTGTTAAAAACAAGAGTTTGAGAGGTCAGTTGGAAATGCCCGCCAAGGGCTGTCTTTGTGTAAGTAAATTTATCAAATGTCATGGATCCATTCTTTGGTAATTTTTCCATCTGCTCCTAACTTAAAGTCTCCATAGAGTGTTCACACGTGTGAAATAGGAGTCTGCCAAAATGGGAAGAAATATGTTTTGATGTTCAAAAGAGGTTGAGAATATATTTTGAAATGCTTTCCAGAGGTTGTGTGTGTGTCAATAGATTTATCTTTTGATATGGTCTTGTTCATTGTTGAAATGGATATCTATCCATGCTTGTAGGTTTCCTTATGGTGACCACATGAGGGGGAAATCAATCTGCCAAAGTAGAAGAAAAATTGTTTTTACATGAAGTTAAAAACAATTTTGTCCAAGTGTTAAATTAAACAATTTGGAAGCCTATTTTCAAATGATCTCCAAATAATGCGTGTGTATCAAAAAGTTCAAAAGTGACATGGATCTGATCCTTATTTGGGTGGCTATCCAGCCATACTTCCAGTTTGCATTAGGATGGGCATATATGCAAAAGATGGACCTGCAAAGTTAGTGAAAAACAATAAACAAAGTTTATTAAATAAGAATCTATAGGAATGTATTTAGAAAAATAAACAGAAATTTAATAAAAAGAATTAAGACAGAGTTTTGAAGAGACACATCTTACTATTGGAGAGATGCAATGTTTAGAAGAAGTTTTAATTGATTATTTCATTAAAACAATAAATAACAAATAGAGATTTGAAGAGGTGTCTAAGCATGATGACATGGCAAGGTGTAATTGGAACAAGACATGAAGGACATAGATGACTAAGGATATGCATAATGACATTGAAAAGTAAGCATGATAAGCATGGAACATCTAGAGAGTCAAATGACCCATTCTGTCGTCATTTGAAGATGATTTGGGCAAGACAAAGATGTTGGTGCAAAGATGACAAGGAGATGGTGACATGACAATAGAAAAGAAAACTTGATGACAAAGATGGCTGCGGGCATGATAAGATTGGTAGAAAAAGACATTGAAATTGAGTTCAAGCCTTATCTCACTGATTCACCCCCCCCCCACTCTTAGTGAGAATTGTGTCTAACAGACTGAAGTTTTCATTGATTCCAACAAGTGTTGTGCAATGGCCTTTGATTTACTCACAAGGAGGCCTTAATAGTTTGGGCATTGGAACACTAGCTGGCCCAAATGGTCCAATCAGAAAGTTGTCCTTCTACTGTGGAAACTAATTAACATTGTGTCAACGACCAATAGCTTAGTGGAGCATCAGGTCTATAAAAAAAATGAATTGGATAGATTCATTGTTGACTAGACCCTCTTGTTGCAATTACTCTGGTTTAAATAAAAGGAAGGAGTTGCAGGGTTGTTAAATTTGTTCGTAAGGTACATGACCCGAAGAATCCAACTGTTATTTTGAGCCTCAATGTTAGTTTGTATCCCCCAAAAAAGGATGCATGCTTACCTTTTATGAATTTACGGCTAGATGATTGTTGCAGAGTATGACTAATCTCTCTAGTTTTGGATATGATTGATAAAGAAATTCAGTCTCAATCTGCGTTCAATCAATCACCAAGAACCTTGTCACAACTATAGAAAATGTGATAAGTGATACAGCTTGGCATGCTCCCACAAAGGAGCTGTAAAGTGGAAATATAAAAGGTAAAATTATCTATGCTGACATCGTATAGGAAACTAGGTTGCAGTAGTAGAGATAGCTATAATGAGGTAGTTAGTTTCATGGCAATTACTATTTATCCATGGCGACATCATATATGAACAAGTGTAAATGTCTCTATGCAAAATATAAGGGCACATGGATGGCCTAAGGTAGGGCTATAGGAGGCTTTTATCTTATACATAAAATATTATACCACACATAGCCAGTCAGACCTAGACCCAAGAAAAAATATGCAACAGCGGGGGAAACAAATCAAATCTATTTTATTATTATTGAGGGTTTTCATTTCAGGATTTCTCTCTATGATTGGACCGAAGATAGAAGCAATCTTTTTCTTTGATGTTCAGTGCCAGCTTCATGCTTGCTGGCTTGAATATGAACCAAGAATATGAACCAAGGGAGGGCTAGAATTCACTTCTCACCCAGAACAAGTTTACTCCGTTATGTAAATAGCCAGATCTTCTTAGTTAGATGTGGACGAAAATGCATGAGTTAACCTGCATGTAAACAACCAAGAGCCGTTGAAAACTGGCATTGATTTGGTGGGTGTGCAAAGATATCCATATATCGTCGATATAGAGATGAAAGTTCATCGAAAATTAAAAAATGTCGATATTGCCATGGTTTTTCCGCCATGATAAAAAAAATGAAGTATTAATTCATGAATGTTCAAAACGTGGAAAAATCCTCCCAAATGTATTAGTGATGTAATGGTTATGCAAGTGTGTGTAGCATGATCATGTAATGAAGTGTTATTTCTTGTTTAGAAAGTCATAGTTGTAAACACATGTTATGAGTATTTGATTAATAAATGAGTTGAAATCTAAGTGGTTTATTGGTTTTCCCCTAGGAGAGGTATTTCCAAGATAATTCATGCATAATGTGTTCAATGTCATTGTCTTATGTTTGATTGTGTTTAACTATATGAAACAATTTTCAAACCTATTGTAATTCATTTTATTAAAAACCAACATATGTAAGTTTTAAATCTTTGAAACAAAGCATATAGATTCTTAAAAAAGACAAAGATAAAACAATATCACACACACACTACAGGTAGATTCACCCTAGAAACCCTTAACCAATAAACTAGAAAAACATAGAATCACACCTCTATCTTTCTCAGTGTGTTTTTATTAACTATTCACAATACAATATTTAGGTATTATGCAACATAGAAAACCATCATAGAAAACCATAATTTATTAATAGTATTAGATTGAGACCCCAATCCCTTAACTTAGATTAACTGCATATTTTCTGAAAAAAAATTTCAGGGTGGTTCCCCACAATCCACTTTGCAAAGTAGAGGGGGTTGTGAGCGGAACTCTCCCCACAACCACCCCCCTCAATCCTACACCATGCAAGTTTCTATTCCATATAGTAGATTAGAGCTCAAATACACTATATGGGTTATATTCTATCTAATCAAGTTAGCGATATTAGAGCTTCAAAATCAGACTAATTATTTTTGGAATGGGAATTTTTGAGCTTAAGAGAAATACTAAGGGATTGGAGGGATAGCGATCTCCTCTGCTTCATAATTTTGAGTGGATCAAATCCCGAGGATAGGTCTCTCTAGGCTACTCTTTTGATTTAGGTTCAAGTTCTCAGTTTTTGAGTAGTGTGCACCCCTACCCTCATTTACAGATGAGTTCTCCTTACGTATTTGATGTACTTCTCTCTTCAAACTATAGATTAGAGAGTGGGAGGGGATTGGGATATGATGGGGTGTGATAGGGACTAATGTAGAGGCAGTGGTTAAGTTTTCAATCGTTCAAAGAATTAGGTTTGGTATTAATGTAACACGACTCTTTATTTTTGCACCAAGAGTAGCGAGGTGCTTACAACCTAGTATGGGGGAGATGTTCAACGTAACGCAACATAAAACCATGACATTAGGTACCACAAATAAAACAGTAATTACATTTTTTATGTAAGCTCATAAAAAAAACGAAAACCAAATAAAAATAATTAGAAAAACCTATATCCACTCAAAAATAAAAATTTAAAACCAAATAAAAAGTCATTAAAAAAAATAACACCTCAACAAATTGGATACCCCTTGGTGCTTGATAGATCCACGTTTAGGATGTATCTATGTTGGATTTAACCCTAGCTAGATATAAAAGTATCTACGCTATGGGGGTTGGTTAAATTGGATTGATAACAAGAAGGGAAAAGACAAAGTTCAGGCTTGGCTAGATTTATTTTATTGCCATTGGAACATGATTTTTTTTTTGGAAAATTTTTCCAACTCTATGTGGATGAATTACATCATATTATTATTCATATCATTATTTCTCTAGTGTATTAGATGATGCCCCAAAATATTCAATTTTCAAACTAAATGTGTCACATTTATAGATGAAGTATTTTTGAGTCTTTTTTCATCAAGTTTGGAACCACTCCCCAAGGTTAATGGGTTTAATATGGTGGATCCTTTGGTGGGAGGACAATGTATACTATATTATTAAGTTTATTAGAGATCAAGGAAGATAATGGCTTGTAATCTAAATGAGTTTCAAGTGGCTAGAAAATGTTTGGATGAGATTTGCATTTCTAGAGAAGAGGATGTCCAAAATGTCTATGTTCAAGAAGCAACTACAAAATTGGACATGAAAGTGATGATGGGAGGATTATAGAGCTCATATTTCTATCATTTGTTCTCATTTCCATTTGATCCAAGAGGAGGATGAATATTCCAAGTTTTATTTTAAATCCTTAAGCAAAATATGGCCACAAACATGGCAATTGAGATTCATTGATCATATGGTTATTTAGTTAAGGATCCACCTAAGGTTTTAGGCATGCTTAGTTCTCATTTCTAGTTTATTTTTACTCCTTAAGTTATGTGCATTCTAGTTGATATGCTTGTTGTAGAGTTGTTACTCACAAGTCTATAGTGGTGGCTAGGGAAAATTATATCAAGAAATTTTGAGGGTTAATGTTTTTGTCATCTTGACCTCTATTTAGATTAGTCAGTCCCTAGGATTGATGTTCTACCTTGAGAGTTTTAAAAGGGAATGTAGGTCTCCATTATGAATAATTTTGTGGTTTTTCCTCGTAGGTATTTTCCTTCGATCACCTTTTTGAGTTTCTCATTTATGAGTTGGTCAACATCATTCCCAAGAATTCAATGAGGTCTACTTCTTTGCTAGGTATGTGGTTTGACTAGAGTATATTAGTCTTGTTTGAGGAAGGTTCATTCTTGATACTATGGTTTCAAACTGGGAAGATATGAATTGGGATAGAGAGGCTAGCACATAGTTCCTTATGTTCAAGATTGACATTGACAAGGTCGTTGACCAAGTTGATTGGTATTCTATCTCTAGTATGTCATCTTTCTTAGGTTTTTTTCTCTTTTTTTTGCCATAATGAACACTCCCTTTAGTGTTGAAATTGTCCCCATGGATTGTTCTTCACTAATCCATTTATTAAGAGTCACCTCTTGATTCTTATCTATGTGTTTTGATTGTAAATTTCTTTTGTTATGTATTAAAGAAAACTCATATTGTTGAGCAGGTTAGATGTATTTTTCTCCTGGATGACTAAGAGATGGTTATTAAACATTTCATTGATGATACTCTTCTCTCTATTAGTGTTGATTAGTTTTTTTTATGAGACTCTCTCTTTCTTGGAAAAGTGTTGTGTTGTTTTAGGGGTCATGATCAATGCCATAAAACTTATTATTGGATTGTTGGGTTGGGTTGTCACCGATTGTTATGTGGGGCTCATTTCTTTAACACTGTATAAAGTTACATTTTTAACATCATAAATAGTTTCCCATTATAAGGAATTTGATTACATGATGCATCCTCTAATCATTGCATGCATGTTATGTCTCTTCTCTATAACCTAACATCATTAAGTTTTAGTGGCTTGAGAAACTCTTAAGGGCATACTTGTGGTTGAAGTATGGTGGTGAGTAAGGTCTACCTCTAGTCCCTTGGGATTTTTTCATTATTCCCAAGGATGGGGGGTTGTCAATTTGATTGACGTTGCATCACAAGTAAGCATCTTGATAACTAAGTGTGTGGTGTGGTGTCTAGAGGGTTTTTCACCTTAGCAAGTTCTATTTCGACATTAGATGATGTTAGTGTAGCATCTTTTAAGATTCCAGGGACTTTGATTTATGTGACATTATTTACAGTCCCCCTCTCTTTTAGGCTTCAAGATGGCTCATATTTAAGAGCATTCCATCAACTTAGAGTGTTGTTAAATGGATAACACAATGGAATTGGGAGGGGAACCGTGATAATTGAGACATATCTTGTCGACTAATATGGATTTGGAGGGAGAAAGGGATTTGTATTGTAGAGATGTTATTTCATGTGGAAAATTTCAACTAGAAATACATCTTCTTATGACATGATTTGTGGTATCTTGGAATGCTCTCTTGGAAGGATTGTAGACCTCTTGCTTAAGGATATGAGCTTCTTACCCTAGATCATCTACTAGTCATGGAGTTATAGACACTCATTATAGAGTTTGAGTTATTTAAGCTAAACATTGGTATGCTTGGGCCCTTTTAGCTAAAACGATTAGGGGTGGAGTTTTGTTCTTCCATATTGTTGGAATATAATCCGTCGGGATTATATTTTGTAAATAAATAAAGGAAAATGAATAGTTATGTAGGAAGCTGAAAAGGCTGGTCGGAAGATGAAACTCAACCAGCATATGTAATGTATAAATAAATGATTTTGCAATGGAATAGATGAATTCGGGAGTTATTATCTAACAATGGTATCAGAGCACCACCTGCCATAACTCCTTCCTGATGCGTTTCATTCCTAGCAGCCTGAATGCTTGCCAGTCCATTGCTAGACTGCCTGCCCATTGTCAGTTTGCCTCTGTGTTTCTCCTACAACTAGAGTGCCATAATTTTGTGCGTTATTTTGCTGCTCACAGCCAGTCCTACTAGCCTACGTGCATTCATTGTATGCGTTATGGTCCTAGACCTGCGTTTAAGGTATGAATTGGTGCATTTCCTCAATTTGTTGCTTGGTTTTGATTGTTCATTGCTAGAACGTTTGAATTAGTCTGCTATATACCTAACCCTAATTTTGCATCAACGCTTCATTTTCCCATAACTCCTGCCTGCCTGTGCAATCCGCCCTTTGCTTGCACAGTCCTATAGTTCTACATGCATATGAATTGTGCAACGAGTCTACCATATTCCTTTCAGCCTGCTTGACAGTTCATGCGTAGGCCAAGAGATTGTAACTTGTCTCTCTCCCATAGACCAAGACTCTCCATTCAATTTTTGTTGTGTATTGTTGTTGCAATGTTTACCCATTCTCCTTTGCACATGCTATTTTCTCACTCCATTCATTGTCGTGGACTGATGTGAGATGCATACTTCCTTGAAGAGTTGAGGGAGTTGAATTGTATCCCTACTTGAGTGGAGACTGTTGAATGCAATTGGAATTATTGAGACTGGAGGTCAATTGAATGTATTGTTGGCCATCATGACCGAGACTAGAAAGCTAGTAGATGTTGCTTCATTTTCATTTGTTGATGAGCTCTCCACAAGTGTTATTCTGTAGTGCTTGGAGACTGCATTGTGCTTCGCTGCGTATTGGAGAGAGTGATTATTTTAAAGTCTGGTGAACACCCTCTTTGCTGCTGCGAACTGTAAGAATGTATACTGGTGGACTCTCTCGATTAACTGCATGATCTCTGGTGCATGGTATCCATGGTCTCCTATGTGCGAGTGTGTTGTCCGGAGTTGCGAGTGTGTGTTGTCTCTGACCGTTGGAGACTGCATAAAACCTAATTTTGCCCTAGTTTTATGCATAAAGTTTAATGTGATGACTCTACTGTGTATATGATGCGGTTGTGAGAGCTCGTGCCTATGCACTGAGCTTGAATGAGATTCAGTCGCAAGAAGCTCTCCTGTATTCAGCTAAGGGGAGGTTAAACGTTTGTGTTTGTTGAAATACAAAAACCCTAATTTCTGTGCGTGGATGTAAAGGGAAAAGTCAGCAAGTATTTTTCATTTACATTAAGTAAAAAGGACCGTGACTAATATATATTATATATAAGACTTCGGTGGAAGATATATGCTGCTGTGTATGGTGTTTTGTGTTGTAATCTTGAAATGTATAAACCTAGAATTACTGCATTTTTTCTCTTTCGAATTTGAGCCGCGACTGCTGCATAAAGAATTTTCTCCTCTATGAATTGCGGCTATGTACGAGTCTATGAATGATATAGCATGGAATTGCTGCGTTTTCTCCATTCAATTTGTAGATGTGCTTTGAGATTGAAGTTGTGACCACACTGGTTAAGAAGATTGTTGACAAGATATTTTCTCTGCATCCGTGTTGTTGACAAAGAAGCGTTCTTGGTCAATGATACTGTCATTGTATCATTTTAAAACTTGAAGTTGAGATATTAAGATTGTAAATCGCCTTGGTAGAGGTTGTAGACCTGCAAGGTTATTGTTTTTCTATTATCTCATTCTCTTTGTCATATTAAGTTCATTATTGTAAATTACACTAGCAGTTGCAAAAGATGCAATCTATAGCATTTGGAGAATCACTTTGCTTTGCTCAAAAAGAAAAGAACCACACCAAAGACACTTATCCAGAATGGTGGAGGAAGAAGAGAGGCAGAGGAAGAAGAAACTTCAGAGGTAGAGGAGGCAGAAACAACTCCAGCAAAATATCATATTTGAAGTGCAAGCATTGTGGAAAGATTGGACACACAGCAGATCAGTGTTGGGCTTCGTGGGATTCCATCAAAGACATACATAACCAGAAGAAAGATGACAATAAGAACCAAGATGCTAGTAAATCTTCAGATTCTGCTCATTGTATTGTTGCACATTGTAATCTTGATATTAATGAAATCACTTCACTTTCATCTTACATAGATTGTTGGCTACTTGATACTGGTGCAACATCACACATGACTTTTAGAAAAGACTGTTTTGAAGAACTTAATGAAACAATAAATGTCATAGTTTACTTTGCAGATAAGTCAAGTCTTAAACCAAAGGGAATGGGCACCATTCGGCTAAAGATGCTTGGATTCCCTGATTTCTTGTTGAAGAATGTTCGTTATCTTCCAGAGTTGCAGAGAAGCCTGCTGTCCTTGGTGGAGATTCGACAGCAAGGCCATTCCATCCACATGTTTGATGGAATCGTAGAAATAAGAAAGTCCTCTGACAACCAAGTCATCATGAATGGATACGAAGATGGGAAGCTGCTGAAGCTAAAGGGTTCATCAG
>LPNX010503448.1:287297-412043 GCA_001517045.1 Pseudotsuga menziesii | reverse complement strand
TTAAATATCAGACTTTTTAGATCTAAAATTTTCTAAACACAAGGAACCGTAACCAAGAAAGTTTTGAATTTTAGAGAGAGAAGAGAGAGGTCCTCAAGCACTGATATTAAAATGTATGAAGGAGAGAAGCATCTGCAGAACAAAAAAAATTAGATTGCAGCTGATATAATGTAACAAAAAAGAAGGTTCATGAAACTAAACTCCAAAATACTTTCACCTAAAGCAACCTGCAAAACTAGAAAATCCTTCAAACAAGCATGGTTAATCTAGTACATTTCATCATAAAAGACAAGGAGAATATTAGTACAGCAAAATACAACCTATTCATCCTGAAATATTCTATAAATAAAACAAAAATGAAGAAATTGAAAACGAAAAAATTTTCATCTAAAAGGAAGCTAGATCGATATTACCAAACTTGACAAAAAAGAACGCCTAATTTAGTTGAATGCCACCTCAGAAATTATCCAATTGCATAACCATGAAAAAATCCACAATGAGCCTCCAAAGCCTCCAATATTTATTTAAAAAATATCAACAACATAAGTACAATGGGAAGAGGTTCAATACATCATGTTGAAAGAGGAGAAAGACCCTTCTTTTATAGCAAAAATGGAGCTCAAATCCCTATGGGGTGAATTTTCCAAGTGTGAGGTGGTTTTCAGGGTTGAGAAAAAGGTGAGAGGAGGTTTGAATTTGTGGGAGAGGAGGATTCCACCTCTCTTTAAGTATCCCATTTGGTTTTGGAATCCTCCACCTCCTATAACCACTTCATCCAAGTGGAAAAACACGCCCTCCATGAGAGAATTCACCCCCCTTTTGTGGAAGCGAGTTAGAGCCCCTCCTCTGATGGTTTAAGATACTCCTCTATGCTCATAAATGTACCAAAAAATATCCTCAACAAGTTTTACACCCCAGAGACAAGTCCCAGACAAGCTGCCTTTTATTTAGGGATTGGATTTTCTCCAATTTTCCCATTTATTTAACCCTCTCAGCCATTTTAGAGAGAAAATCAAAATTAATGATTGAAAATTATTAATTTGATTCTCAAAAGTGGGTCTAGGGGTTCAATGGGGACTCTGGGTCAAAAAACGAGCATCCCCATGACCAAATTGGTTCCACAAGTCCAATTTTATGACATTTTGAACTTTTACAATTAAAATACATCTTATCGGTGATTTTATTAAAAAATAAAAAATAAAACTTCCTATGAAAGACTTAGCGCGTGTCCACGAAACTTTATGACTATGAAAAGCATGGTATAATACACAAACCCTGGTCTTTAATAACCTTTTAAGAAAAAATCAACAATTTCACTATCTTGGCTTTGGAGGATTTTGAGTGAAAACACAAAAATTATATGTCCCTTAAAAAGGAGTCACATAATTGGCGAGGGAAAAAAGTCTAGGATGATGGCCTTGATGACCAAGTCCTAAGAAGGAAAAACATTTTACAAAAATAAACCATCATGCTATGTCATTTATATTACAATTCCCCCGAGGAGGTGTGAACATGCGAAAAAAGGGACCACAACTGGCCCTAATGAAACCAAGGAACTTCGTGAGCATTGAGCAAGAATACTGATTTGTTTCGATCCTTGGTGTCTCACTTGAAAAATTCCCTAAGTACAACTTAGTGGATAACACGCGTCAATCTTACCTTCAAGATTTAATATGTCCAAATTCACTTGCACTTTGAATGGACTAATTTTGTTGGAGTTAGATCTCGTCGAGGATCCTCATGAGATTGAGGTGAATTGCGTGAGAATCTCATTGAACTGGGCAAACATTTCGATTTTTTTTCAAGCTAGTGCTTTCTCTATGAGTTGTTATGCCTCGTCAGTTGCATGCCTATTATTTGTTTCTTCAGCCATCTTCGATCTAGTAGTGTGAGTAGATAGATACTCTAAAGTCGAAGGTAGTGTCTTCTTGGATTGTTGAGTTTGCGAGCGTGTTTGAACATGCATAAGTCAGGTAACCTCGATAGAAGCATCTATACATAACTTAAGCATGGACAAGTTATGAATCTACTTTGATACCAATGATCTGAGTTCCCAGACACATGACAGGGACAACAATTCGATTGAATGAATCGAGTACTGATATGGTGGAAGCATATTAAGAATGAGCAAAGCAAGAAATACACTACACACACAGAAATATATACACATAGATAAATTGCAAGAGTTCATACCAATGTCTGTTATTTAATTATTGTTGTATTGTGCTCAATACTCTGCATGTCTATTACAATAATGTGCATGCTTATATAGAGTGATGAGAACGGTTAGGTTGTCTGCTCGTGACGTTCAGTTACAAGAAGTTGGACGGATTCAGAGGCTCAACTGTTAAAGACAATTGGGAGACAGAGAGACAATATGTTGTAGTTGTGTCGATCGTCGATGTCAACAATGCATGTCGAGGCGTTGAACATGTCAAGGTTGTGTCGAGGTTTGGTCTTGTTGAAGTCAATGCTAAACTTGTCAAAATCGACAAACAATGCCAACTGCTACATGAATCACTAATATAAAAGTATATTATCTATATCTTCAAAAGAACCTTCATATATTCATATATGTAAAAATACATTGTTACATAATTTTGATATATTGAAACATGTACTACATTATTGCATATCCATTATTACACTATAAATTTCTCTCATATTAATCATATAACTCTTAAATTTGTTAATTTATCAAAATAATTATTATTGTACAAACAATTCCAATCATATATATTAGATTTAACCCACTTACCAATATACATAATGTTAGATTTATTTACCTTTTTACTTCCCTATGTTTTATAGTAAAAGTTGGTCTTTGAGAAAAAGCCTAACTCTAAAAACTGAAAGCTCAAATTCATAAAGGGGCCTTTCTCTAAAATTGTGAATACGTCTTACCAATTGAACTATTTTTGAAGCTAAATTTATCCATTTTACTAATAAATAATAAATATTATATATATAATATAATAATATAAAACAAAGAAAAAGCAAAACCTCTCTCCTGCATGTTGGTACCATTAACCGACGTCCTCCATTTACAACTGTCAGAATTATCAACTACCAAAAATGATTCTAAAAACTATTAAAACCCTTTTGAAACTATGAATATTCAAATTACCAAAGACGAAAGTTAAAATTTACTCCTCGCTTCTTATTCTCCGGGTTGTTATTTCAGATTATAATTAGAAGACTCTGGAAACATGAAGTGCCCACAGTCTTATGTCGTTCAGTCTTTGAACACCATTGAAAGAGCTTCGGCAGCTGCCATGGAAGCCCGTGCCTCCCACTCTAGGCCTCTGTTATGGAGAAACTACTACAGGAAGAGGGGCACGCCTCTGACATGGCGGAACGGACAGTACAGGAAAATGGCTGAGACCGAATTGTATATTCGGAACAGAATCGCCAAAACAAAAAGAAAGCAGCAGGGTGCAGATCGTCCCATTCCAATGGAGGTCGACCAAGGGTCGTGCATGCCAGGAAATATTGATGCAACGATCAAGTATTCCACAACTGAAGCGTCGAAATTCGGAAGATCGCCGCTAAAGTGGCAGACAAACTGTGCAATTCACGTCGGACGACGGCCGTCTCGCAATAATATTTATCCGTCATATCAGGATGCCGCGTTATCACGGCGGGTTTTTTGTTGCAGACGAAGAACCAGACGCCGCAATAACGTGGAACATTTCATGGAGCTTGACGGAGAAATTGAAATAGAGACGCTTTATGAGGGAAATCCCAAGGCCGATTTGCCCTTAATCGTCAGCCTGCCTCCGGATATCATTTCGAGGTTTACGTGCCTCAGACTTTCTGATGAATGTACGCACTCCGAGGCGCCCTGTTCTCCATCTCCCGCCGGAAAATCCTCCGTCCCGTTCCGTGAATTCGACTCTGATGATTGTGACAGTATGGATATCGACAGTCAATATGATGTTGTGTACAGAGTTCTGTTGGAAGATATTGTGAAAAAACTCGCCGCTCTGGAGTTATATACAGCAGCTGATTTAGTTGAGAACTGCAATCAGCCTTTGAAGGGCCTTTGCCCTTGAATCGAAATGGGCCCCCACGACATACTGTGTAAACGCTCTGAAAATATTGATATATTATTAAATTATCAATTATTGGCTTCCGTTTAAAAGTTGTTCTTTACTGAATCAAAATGAATGAAATATTCTGACTTGTTAAAAGTTGTTCTTACTAAATCAAAATGAATGAAAAATTCTGACTTGTTCTGCACTGTGAATCAAAGTTATAAATACATTATACCATTGTATCCAGAACTATCAGAGAGGCACATGAATGAGGAAAACAGCTTCGAAGCAGATCAACAATTGCATATCCATGATTAAAAAAAACATAGAAGCTAGTAGACTTTGATAGATCCTTCATCGATCTGGGTAAAATACTGAAATTCCTCAAAGAAGAGGATACTTTTTTGAGCTCTCACTTTAGTTGTGAGTCCTGTAGATGTGGGAGAAGGTGAGACCTGAGAAATAAGATTTCAACGTTAAAATTTTGCTACACAAATGATCCATGATCCAATATAACTATCTGTTATTTTTTTAATTTACTAATTTTTTTTAGTAAATGTATGATTTACAGTTTTATTGCATTAAGAATAGCTAGGTGCTTACAATCTAGTATGGAGGAGATGTGTCATCGACTTTTATGTGCATGGATAATAACAAGGTGCTTACAATCCAGTATAGAGGAGACCTGTAACATTACATCGTATTCACAGAGAGTAACAAGGTGCTTACAATCTTGTATGGAGGAGACTTGGAACATTACATGTATTCATAAAGAGTAACAAGATGCTTACAATCCGGTATGGAGGAGATAGCTACACTAAAAGACACTGAAAATAGTAATTTGAATTCCAAGATACTTTTAAAATAAATCTAAACTAATATTATTATAAATTTAATAATAAAAATTACTAACAATTAGGTCGCAACAAAAATTTCGCAAACAAAATCGGACTAGGTGAAAACCAGGAGGTATTCTAATAGGACTTGAGGACACTGGAAATAGTAATTTGAATTCCAAGATACTTTTAGTTAATCCGCTGATTATGGTACGTTTCCATTTCCTTTCGAATATTATGAAATTTCTCAGGCATTTTCCATAGATTGGAGCAGCGGAAGTGTGGGTCCAACAACCTAAACCTAAAATAATAATTGCTTAAAAGTTATATCGTCTCAAGGTAATTTTAAGAACAAGGGAGGTTGCTATGTGCACTCTACACTTCCTCCCATTTATATTTTACCAAAGAAACCTGCATAAACTAAAACTGTGAACAAAACATTGATACTTCCTCCCTGGGGAACCCATGGTAAAGTAATTCCATTTCTACGCAATCTAGTAAATCACAAAGCCCGGAGTTACTCCGTTCGAAGCTTGGAGCGGTTGGAAGTCACCAGTGAAGCAAACTGGAGCCTTTGGCAGGTGGCTGAAAATTTGGGTGCCGTAGGTACTTGAGCCTTCGGCAGGTGGCTACTAAGTGCGATGCCGTAGGTGGCTTGAAGTTTGTAGTGGGATGCTTCTGGTTCATGTTATAGTTCTTGGGATATGGAAAGTATCCATAGTCTAAAGAGGTGACCAGGTGAGGGTTGCTTTTTTTGGGCTCACTTTCCTGCAAACAAACGAAATGCGTTGGAACCTCAAAGCCAAGAGTGCATCTTTCTGGGATATCTTTATGGTGTTAAGGCTGCAGACTTATAAAACCCATCTCCGAATAACTGTTCATTTCAATAAGTCAAATTTTTAGAAGGCTCTTAAAATCTGAAAATGAAAATGTTTTGGAACGGGTCAAGACACCTTCGGTAATTCTTTATTGTTTTGAAACAAACTCGTATGCTGGTGTTTTTAGGATAACTGCAAAGCCCTAAGTTTGTAGAACTGGCCTCTTTTGGTGAACATAGCAGGTGGAATTTTAAATGAATTTGATATCCTGAAACATAATCCTTTTTAACTGGGTTCCACCGCTCTAGAATCTTGCAATGAGTCTAGATTGAAGACAACAAACCACAGATCCTTCTTGCTAATAACTGGAAGCTGTAGATTGGGTGGCCGCGTCTTCTCAATCTCTTCAAATACATCTCATGGATGCAGTATTCTTTTAATACTCAACTCAACCTCTTCATTTAATACTCAACTCAACCTCTTCAGATTTAGCATAAGTTTATAGGTTCAAAGGCGCGTTTTTCCATGAACTTAGATTCTACCAATGTAACTATTCAAAAATCCAATTATTGTGATCAGGTGCAATTGACAATTGTTTTTCTTTCACCAGATTTTATGCAATTACTCGTAGGTTACAGTTTCAATGAAATCTAACTATGTTATGGATTACATTCAATGTTCGTAATATTTCATGGAGATTAAGTTATTAAATTATATAATTAAAGGCAGATTAACTCTTTCAATTTACAAGTGTCTGTTTTGCAGGTTTACGCAGATATGTAGCCAAAGGCACATGCTTTAAATGTGGAAATTGCATCAAACTAAAATAAAATAACAAATTGGAATGTCCCATTTGTGTCAATCTTTAAATTCTTCATTGATAAACAGTTAGATTTGGTACAAACAAACTTGTAATAGAAAAGGTACAGAACAAACTTTCAGTGGTTTGTTGTTTTGATTACAGTGCACCTTTGCATGTTGCAAGGTATGAGGCTTTTAAGCAACCATGCATGTTATAACCCGCTTCAACGTATGAGCCTTTCAAGCAGCCATGCATGTTGCAACCTGCTTCTAACTTGCCAGCCAGCAAAGTGTCAAGTCAAGAATTGAAATATTGTGCCAATTAGGGGCTATGTAGGATGCCCTGAATGCATTATCTACTTGACTTATATAAAATTGACTTGACAAAAAGAAAGAACATAAGGATAATAATTTATACTTTGTCAAGGATGACATTTGCATGGTCTAGTGTAAAAGTGCCCTGTATGTGAAACTCTCGTAAGCTGTAAATAATATCACATGTGTCTTACAGGTACTTTTCATATGTGACATCCACTAGTGAAGGATAGAGTTGTTAACAAATCTCCTTGTAAAGTGCATTGTTTTTGAAGATTTGTACTTGTCTATATTGTGCATTGCAATCTGGGAAGTATCTATAAGATGTTTGCTGCTAGCAATTTGAACAATGAAGTTTTTCATTGTCTATTGCTGCAAATGTTTCTGTTGGCATATCAAGTGTTGCAACCAGTACAAATGGATCTGAGTTGACATTTTGAATTGTCAACATTCCTTTGATATGAATGCAATGGAGAAATTAATATGGGATTCAATAAAATAAATTGAATCTTTTAAAGCAAATCAATTCTATCTGGATATTATTTACCCTTGTTGTCATAGAAATCAATTGTCCCAGGTCTGCTGGTTTTGTGTTCATGTATGTAATAAAAGTTGATTTTCTTGTTTGTAACCTTTTTCCAAATTCTTCTCTTCCCTTGACAATATTCCTAAACAAGAGCATTGGTGTTCTTTTCTTCGACAATTGGCTTTGTATTTTAGAGTACCATGAGGAAAATGATGGAAAAAGATAAAGCTACAATGAAGTAAAGCTTTAGTTAATATGTAAATTTTTAATTTGTATATTCAAATTGTTTTGTTTGCTACTCACCATTGCTTGGTCGTCTTTGTCATTTCCATCCTTTATGTCTAATGCATATTGTGTGCCGATCTATTTTGTATATTTGACAATAGCGCCAATTGTGCCAATTGCATAAGGATTTTTGCTTGCAAGCAATTGCTTTATGGTGGTAGTGGGCACGAAGTTGTAATCTTTGCAAACAGGTTCTATTTGTTCTATTGTGCTTGGATCGCTAATTTGCAGTATGCAGTTGCAGTCACAAAGACCATTGGGAGATACAAAGACCAAAGACCATTTTGGAGAAATCTTGAATTGGGAGATACAAAGACCATTTTCTTCAACACATATATCATCATATTTTGATATGAGCTTGTGTGGTATGTTTAATGTTATTGTTAACTGTCCTTTTCGATCGGTCATGTCAACTCACAATAAGTCCGTACCATGTTCTTTATCTATTGTTGTTTTGTATTTTACAATAACATTGCCATGAAAGACATTACCTGTCTTTAGGCCTTTTAGTTCTTGTATTGTGACTGGTTTACAATCATCATGGTTTTTCGTGTTTATCAATTTGTAACGAAATTTAGGTAACAACATTAAGTTCAAAGTAAACTAACAAATCTCAAATTGCATTGAATGTTGTAGTATTCTAAATATACCTTTTTGCTTTTTTTGCCAACTGTTGGTCTAATTGTTCATCTTACAGACGTGCTCTTTTCATTTTGAAATGGTAAAGAAGAGAGAGTAGATGTAAGATTATTGCTGCATTTAGTGCATATAGCGATTAGTGAATAGAAAAATTGTACAAATACAAAATAGGACATAAGACACAAATGTAAATATGCTAACCTTTGTTTTCATAGTTTCTATCTAAGCATAGCTTTGTTTTTGTACAATTTGTTTTTGGTGAAATCAGAATACTACTGCATTGAGTACATATGCCAATTAGTGAACAATAGATATGTACAAATACAAAACAAGTTATAAGACAGAAATGTAAACATGCTAACCTTTGTTTTTGTGGTTTCTATCTATGCACAACTTTGTTTTTGTAGATTCTATCTATGTACTATTTGTATTTGGTCAAATTAGAATTGTAGTAATGCATATATGATATCATGGTCAAACCAATATGCATAAGAAACATCGACTTCACATTGTAAAATAGGGTGGTTTGTCCAAATATGGTCTATTATTGTTGTTGTAGGGGAAAATCTGGTTATTATTTGATACAGTTGTTGCGATTCCATGAATTGTGTTAGATGTTTATGTCTTGCAGAATTTGATTGCATATCAACATTGAAATCACCTGCTATAATGATGATGGAATTGCTATTCATTGATTCGGATTTTGCTTTTTGTATTGTTTCAGTTATCCTTTGCATTTGTTCAAATGGTGCTGCATATATGTTCATAAGATAAATTGGTTTTTTGAAATACATATCTAGAAGAATTAGCTCAACTTTGCTATTGTTATAGTTTCTAGTTGCATTGATTTGTATATCGTCTCTTATACAAGTGAGTAGTCCATAATTCAAATATAATACAATGATGTTGAATTTGACAAATTCATTTTTGTTTGGTCTAGTAGAGAGATGAGTCTCTTAAAGACATATAATCATATTGTTCATTAGTTGTGTGTCATGTGCAATGTCATCAATATGTACAACTGCATTGCGTGTGTTCAAAGTTCCAATTGATAAGACTTCTACATTGGTATTGCATATTTCTCTTTGTTCAAGGTCTAGTTTCCATGATGCAAATGTTTTTAATCTTGCCATCTCGTCTGATATTTTTTGGTTTACATTGAAATTCTTTGTTGTTAGTCTTTGTAAAATGTACAAAGCATTAATGTTCCTAACTCTTGATAGTGCAATATAAATAAATCCATGTTGTGATATTCCAGATGGGTCAAATTCCATTCTTTCTAGTGTAAGCCCTTGCGTACGATGTATTGTTATTGCACAAGCAAGTTGCACTGGAAATTGTTTACGAATTGTAATACGTGATTTGTTTTGAGGTATTGCTAATGGTTTTGCGATTCTACAAATTGGTGTCCATTATGTGGAGATGTTTATGTCATATTGTTGGTTGAACTTTTCCCTTTGTTGCCTTCCAATATTTGCATCTGTGAAATGTATCCAAACTGTATCATATTCACTATTGCATCTTGTGTATCTTTTGAATATTCCTTCAACACCATTAACTAGTCCATCTTGGGTGTTGTAGTTTCCAACATACAGTTCAACTAACATATCTTTTTTCATCAATATCGTTGAAGGTAGAACTATTGTTTTTTCATAAGCATAGAAATTTATACCCATAGTCTCATGTTCATCCTCGGCATTAAGCACAATTTGTTCTCCATGTGTTAGTGATAGCATTTTGGTTTTATGACTCTGGACATCTTTGTTTCGATAGAATATATAGGGAAATTGTGGGTAAAGAGGTGGTGGCCTGAAGCATTTGTCATTAATGTAATCTATGTCTTCTTTTGATTGCTCATTTAGACTAATTCTATTTAGCACAGTGACAAAGTGTGTGTCTTTTTGGCGCATTGCAGTTTTCAATTGATAACATTTCATTTTTTGCTTCCAAAAGTCATATGGAATTACATTTTTGTCTAAATTTGGGTTTTCAAATATCATTGAATCTCTTACAGGTTGAGCCTAGTATAAGTCTCCAAGGAATATGACATCAATATTTGCAAAGTGACATGTGGGCATGTGCAGTATTTGTCGCAAGCATTTATCAATTTGATGAAGTGTGGTTGCACCTACAAGAGATGCTTCATTAATAAGTACAACACGTAGTTGTCCATAGTGCTTTGACAATGTGTCTAGCTTCTCATTGTTCAATGAGAGGCAATTTGTCTTATTAAAAGGCATGTAGAAGGCGAAGTGTAATGTGACACCTCCGATATTGAATGTTGCATTTCCTGTATAGGTAGCTATTAATCCTATTGGATTTGAAGGGTCATATTGCATTATATTATTGTGCATACGCACAAGCGATTGGAATATTGCTTTTCCTACAAAAGTCTTTCCTGTTCCTGCTCCTCCTGTCACAAACAAGTGGAGCGAATCATTTGGATTGTTTTTTTTCTTAGTGACTATGTCATTTACCAATGTCGCTTGTTCTTCATTTAATTTTCATCTAAGAGCATAAAACACTTTGTTCTCTAGTATGTGTGGTTGTTTTACAATTTCATATGGCTTATGCAGTGGTGTTTTCATGTTTTTTGTCTCTTGAAAATGTTGAAGATCATTTTCAAAGTCATATTTTTCACGTTCTTCATTTGCGATTGTTGTCATATTTGTGTTACATGTAGATGCGGGTGTAAGGTTGTCTATGTTAAACAATTGTTGTTCTGTTGTCTCAAGTGCATGAATTGCATCATCAATGTCACCCCATTGTGACGGGGTATCAAATGTGATTTTTTGTTCGTTTTGTTTTATTGTTTGTTTAAGTGCAACGTAAGCCTTTGTCCATGACAAGTATTGCTCTTTTATTGTATTTTCGTTCCCTCGATATGGAATATACAACAACAATTTCTCTCTACAAAAGTTCTCGATGTCATTATGTCTATTGTATTTTACGTATCTAATGACATATGGTTTGTTGTTTCCTTTGCGCTTTTTTCCTGTTTTCGTGTAGCAAGATACAAATTCAGCTAAACATGTAGTGTCAATTTCAATAGGATGTGAAATCGACACTACATAATGATCAATTATCGATGGGCACATTATGTCTTCCGACTCATCTGGTTCTTGTTGCAGTTCTTTTTGCTTTTTAAGAAAAAATGCACATTGTTCTTGCGAGGAAGTATTAATGAATATGCATCTACGTGAATTGCTGCTCAATGGTAGCGATAGTACAATATGCAATGCTAGTTGTGCTGACATTTGTTGCATATTTACTAATGATTTCCCGAGAGCAACAATAGTTTCCATGACATCAGAATTTTTTTTCCTATTCTCCTCTCTTATTTTCCTCAATGTCTTTGTAAGTGTATTGTCTTGTTTTGTCATGTATGAACTACAATATGATGCTGCAGCATATGAGTTTAGTAGAAACTGGGAATGACTATTTGCAAGCCATATTTCTGGGATATGGCGAGTGAAGTTGTTTGTCCAAGTGTCAAATGGTTTTCTTTCAAGCATAATTGTACTCCGATTAAGGCTACATTGAATAGCATGTATGTACTGATCATTTGTCATATGCAACTCATTTATGAATTCATCAAATGTATAGTTTTCGTCATGGTATTATCACTTATTGCAGTAAATATGAGTTTTGCATTGGATTTTGTATTATTGTTATCAAAGACAAGTGGTTCAAGTATCTTGGTTGTTTTCATTGGAGGAATAGGGAAATTGTACCTACAATTGGAATTTCTATTTTTCTTACAACTCTTTGTGTGTTGATGTTGCTACATTGTTATAATGTCACTTGAAAGACTTTATGAGTTTGTTGATAGATACTTATGAACAAATTTTTCTACATCGCCATTTGTGTTTATACCATATATTGGTGCTGATTTGATCCAAATCAAACCATGTTGATGTTCTCTACCTCTATTTTGGAACTCTGTTACATAGAAATAGTCTTCAATTTCTCCATAGTACTTGTGATCATGAGAGATTAATTGTCGTAATGCATTGATTCTATTTCTGTAGTATCTTGCACAAGTGATAGGGTCATCCCTAATCAACGAGCTAACTTTGTCTTGTCCTATTTCATTTTGTCTCATTCTTTTGTTTTTTGTTTTCATATGTTTAAGAGCATTAACAAGTGGTTTCCAAATATGCTCTACACTGCTAAAGGTCACAAAGAACGTTGGTGGTCCTAATTGTCTGATCATTGCATATAGTTTGTTGTGCATTTGATGGTGATAATCTAGAGATGTACAAATTGCTTTTAGATCCATGTACCCAATTTCTGATTTGAGGATGCGATCTAGATTTGGATTTGATCTAACGTCCTTGGCTACTAGTTTCCTACCTTTTAGTTGACCTTGTCTTATCCTAATCCATATACAATTGAAAACTTGATTTAGGATGATTCGAATTGCTTTGTAAAACAAGTTGGTTGTATGAAAAGCAAAGTCATGGCTGCTATGCAATACCTCCCATTGGAAAATATTTTGATACGTGAAGTTCTTTATTATGTCATCCATGCGTTTGCTTCCATAAAACAATGAAGGGAAGCTCATCTCTTCAGAATACTTGTCATTGAATATTCCTAGTGGCATGTATCCCTCAACAGGTGCAACATTGATTTGCTTATTTGTAAGGTCATAAATAGTGTGTGCATCAATGAATCCATGTATCAATGTGTTTGTGATTGGTTCGGGTAGATCATCGATATCGGTACAATCATGCTCGATGTCCGTTTCACTATCATATGATTCCTTGTTTTCAATGAATACTTTTTCCCATTTGTTGTCCATTTTGACATCCTCTAGTTTATATAGCATTGCCACGACACAATTGTTTCAATGCTTTCATGACAATATGAATTCGAATCCTTCCAATTGCATAAGCATTTTTGAAATTCAAATGTCTCTCAATTGCCACTACAACTATATCTATTTCTCTAATGTTATTAGGCAATGTAGATTGAATTCTGTTTATGCAAGTAGGAACATTAATCACCCCTCCTGTGATACCTAATTGTGGTTTCTTATAGCGAGGTCCCATTTCTTTGATATGTAGAAATGGTATTCTTAGTGCAACTAGTCTTTCTTCTAGTTCAAACAAATTTGATAAAGTTTTTGTACCTTTGTTTCTACGAATTTCATCAGGCACTACAAATGTAGGAGTTATGCCATTCTTATATGACTTCTTGCAAGCTTTACAAATGCATTGAGACACAAAGTCATTGTATTCTATTTGTTTTCTTCTTGTCGTTATATTTGTCCGAGTTCTTTTTTTTGCTACTTGTTTCCGATAGGCAATGTCCTTTTTAAAGAAAGTTCGCTGAAAACTGAGCAATCATAGATTGGTGTGTTAGTAATTTGCTCATGGTACTATTGTTTAAAGATCGTCATAGTTGCTTTTTCCCTTCTTTGATAATTGCATCCCAAGTTGACATAATGAAATGTGTCCATATTCTTTCTTTTTCGTTGCAATTTTTTCTCTTTTACTATTGTTATATTAGAGCCTAGTTGTATTTGATGCAGTTTGGGATGTTGTCTTGCAATTTTCTTTATGTAATGGAGTGAAATGGATGGTTTCTTTGCATGAAAGGCTTCTTGTCTATTTTCCATTCCTAGTTCATGATTATTGAACTTGTCATTATCAGTTGTAATCATGTTATTTTTGTCTAGTTGTCTATCTTGCCCTTTTTTTGTAACCATGTTCTTTTTGTCTAGTTTTCTATGTTGTTATTTTATTGTAGCATTAGGTTTGATTTGATAAGGTCTACAATTGCTTCTTGCAATTTTATTTATTGAAAGAAATGATATGGTTTTCTTTACTTTGTATGGTATTTTTTTACCGATTTCTTGATGTGTGTCATTGTTTCTTTTGCTAGTTAAAATATCAGTTTGTTGATTGATTGTTGATTCAGTAGATTTAGCTTTTAGCTGTTGCAATTTGCAACTGCTTCTTGCAATTTCTTTAAGCAATGCAAAGATAGCTGTTTGCGATGAGTCTTAAAAGGATTTTCTAATGTATCTTGAATGGGAGTTGACCTTTCATTGATTCTATGTTCTACATAAACATGTTCAAGAGAACATTTTACTTGTTTATCAGAACATGAATGCATGCTGTTGTTTTCCTTATGAAGTAATGGCTCAAAGTGGCCATTTATAGGGTTCTCGTCATGAAACAATATGTCAAATGTGTTTGTTCCAATCGTAGAGTTAAAGTGCAAATAACATCATGCTTGTGTCTTTGACCAAACCCTAATTGGCACCTTCAACCAATTTGATACCCAATGTATACAAAATATGTCCCCCCAAAGGTCTCTAGAAATAGGCAAACTGCTTGAAACTGAAATTGACATTTTTCGCAAATATGCTTGTGGGTCATGTATATTGTGCATTTCTATAAGGGATTCTTTATGCAGTTCATGTTTATAGGATGTTATTGCTTCAGGATCTTGTTTCTCTAGACAACTTCTAAAATATTCTAATGTTCCTTCTCTTATTTCTATTGATGTGTATCTAAAATTAAATAAAACTTGTAAACTGTCAAACAAAGAGTCTCCAACCAAGCAAGAAATTTTTTTCAATCGAAATAGACAATTCCTCTCTAATACTATATCTAGTGGTCCTTTTGAATATAGCATATGTAGTTCCATATGAGTTTAGAAATTGTGATTCAAGTTTATGCTAACTGACATTTGAATTGTGTACCTTATATTTAATTGATTTCAGTTGCACTGCATTTGTGTTCTACAATCTTTATGCTGAAAGGTGAAAAGAGTGAACAAATTGTTAAAAAAAGATTTAGTAAACATTAGTGAACAAATTGTCAAAAAGAGGAAAATTTAAAATAATACAATTTTTTGATGAGTGTACGCACTCCGGATATCATTTCGAGGTTTACGTGCCTCAGACATTTTGATGAATGTACGCACTCCGAGGCGCCCTGTTCTCCATCTCCCGCCGGAAAATCCTCCGTCCCGTTCCGTGAATTCGACTCTGATGATTGTGACAGTATGGATATAGACAATCAATATGATGCTGTGTACAGAGTTCTGTTGGAAGATGTTGTGAAAAAACTCGCCGGCTTTGGACTTATATACAGCAGCTGATTTAGTTGAGAATTGCAAACAGCATTTGAAGGGTCTTTGCCCTTGAATCGAAATGGGCCCCACGATATACTGTGTAAACGCTCTGAAAATATTGATATATTATTAAATTATCAATTATTGGCTTCCGTTTAAAAGTTGTTCTTTACTGAATCAAAATGAATGAAAAATTCTGACTTGTTCTGCAGTGTGAATCAAAGTTATAAATACATTATACCATTGTATCCAGAACTATCAGAGGCACATGAATGAGGAAAACAGCTTCAAAGCAGATCAACAATTGCATATCCAACAACCTAAACCTAAAATAATAATTGCTTAAAAGCTAAATCGTCTCAAGGCAATTTAAGAATAACATACTTATAATACTAAGTTATTCCAGGTGCTTAGCGCTACATAAAAAGTGAACTCTTCCATAACTTTTTGTTATAAATACATTTCACACACCACTTATTGTTATAAATCTATGGGAACAAGCCATGTATGATGATGAGAAATGAGATGAGGCTCAACTTTGGGGATGCAAATTAGGACTCCAACTCTTATAGTGTGGGTATTTTACAGGGTTAAGAATAGAGTAGGGTATGTTACAGGATTAAAGAATTGGACTCAAGTTTGAAGCTTCATTCTTTTTCTTAGACTGTTGCATTGCCTAAGCTTTACTCTTAATGGTGTGGCATGTTTTGTTATTTATGTGTGTTATAAACTTAGTTAAACAAGTTATCAGAGTTCACTAAAGAACAATTAAAGTATGGGTTGTGTTACCTCAATGAGGGTGCACTATATATATATATATGCCAAAGTACAAGTTACATACATCAATAAGAGGGCATCCGAATAAAACTCTTTATTGGCTAGTTCCAAGTCACTTCTCCCTTACTACGGTAGACCAACACCTAGCTTGCATTACGCCTATGCTAGCTTGCACTTACTTCATGGATGTGTTGTCCACTTGCTTGATGGTTCCTTCCTTTAAGTGTCATGCTCTCTCTCTCTCTCTCTATGTGTCTCCCGCCGAGTCTCTTCAATTGTGAATCAACCTATTTAGTTTCATCCGATGGGGCTCTAAAGTTGTGCTACTCCTCCATGGGCTCCCAAGTAGTTCTACTCCTTGTTGGGTGAAATCATGAAGGGGGCTCCCTTGCTAATTCTTTTTGTTCTATGGTCACTTAACAACAATTTATACTTTCAAGCAATGGCTAGATCTTTAGTAACTGTGAGTTTTAAATGAAATGGTTGAATTAAAAGGTAGAACCATTGGGAATGGAGTCTTGACAAATTAATATTTTTTAACTGTAAGAGACTAACAACAGAGCAAATATTTCACAGAGGCAAGATAGACATCACTTCTTCAGACAATTTGTAGTTCCAATATAGTGGAATTTTTTAAAGAAGACATTCCATTAATATAGAGCATCAAACAAAATGAATTCTGCATTAAGATTAGAAGAAAGGTGTATTAGTGTTTGAATTCGATGAATTAGAGCATGAAACATGAATTCCAATTTATATACTCATGCAAACATGAAGGGAAAACATATATGAATGATATAGGAGACACATTCACAAGGGAAAATATACATATTGAAGAAAATGGTGTCACATGAATATTTACTCATAAATGTTGAGATTTTAAAAGTTTTTATGCCGAAACAAAAGGATCACTGAAAGAATAACACGAACATCAGAAAAAAAAGAGAACACAAATATTTATCCAGGGAAAACCTTGTGGGGAAGAAAACCCAACAAAATTTCCTCGATATAGACTTCAACCAAGTACAGTGTAAGACCCAAAGAATAAGACTAAACAACTTCATTCTCCTCCTCAGATGGGTTGTTTCTCCTCTTTATAGCGAAATTTCTTGAGTGATATTCTTGTCCAAATGAGGGAGGTGCCTCTCCTATTTATACTAACCAGCTAAGAGGCCTAATAACCCAACAAAGCCAACTTCTCCTTGCTACTAGGACTGACTAGCCTTGGAAGACTCAAAAATACATTTTAATAATAATTTTATGGGTACTACTGACCCAACTTATAATGGAGATTTTACCTCAAGACTTAAATGACCAAATAAATCAATGAAATCTGTAATTGGAGGAACATCATCTCTGGAAGGGGTAATAATAATGATAATAAAAAAATAGAATATCTTCCACAGTTACATTTCTTTAACACTCCCTCTTAACAAAAAAGGTATTCTACAACAACAATACATATGTACAATTGAATGGTGAGTCTATATTTCATAGGAAGTTTTGAACAACTATTTGGTCATGATCATCATCATCCGTGGAACATCATCATCATGGACATATTTGCCATCATCTTGAGCAACATCATCTCTAGCATCCTCATCTTTGGTGTCATCTCAAGCATCATCATCTCGAGCATCCTCATCTTTGGCATCATCTCGAGCATCATCATATATGGAATCATCTCGAGCATCATTATCTATGGCATCATCATTTATGGCTTCATCTCGAGCATCACCTACAATATCATCAACATACAAATATTGAGCTGAATCACCCACAACATAAACAATGTTGGAACATTCTCATCTGCAACTGAATGCAGGAACTCATCCACAAATGAAGGAAGGACCACTCTCATCAACATATTACTATCACCCACAGGACCATCCTCAGCCTGTAAGTGCTAGGACCACTCTCAATAAGAGGGTTTTCTTGTTCGTAGTACCATCCTCAAGAAGTGAATGCTAGGATACACTTGTTCAAAAATGAATGACAAACCTCATCAATATCTGTGGGAATATTTATAAAATAGACTAGCCTTCTCTGCATTGGCATACCATTTCCATCTCATCCACAATAATAATCTCATCATCACTCTTTCCATGGAGGTCCTTTCAGACTGCACCAAGCTTGTCTCGAAAGTGCTCAAACATTACCCGAGACAGAGGCTTAGCCATCACATTAGCAACTTCTTCCTCTGTAGGATCATACTAGAGTTTCAACACGGCTCCTGTCTACACCATATCCCACATGTAGTGATACTTTATCTCTATATGTTCTTACTTATCTTGAAACAATGAGTTCTCTATTAGCTTGATGCAACTCTAATTGTCACAATAAATACCAGTTGCATCCATCTCGACATCAAACAATCCTTCCAATAGCTTGTGAATCCATATTACTTCGCTACAAGATGAACATGTTTTGTTCCAACTAGGTGAACATGTTGGGGCTCCACCATATAATGACTCAAGGTGTTCACAACAAAACATATATCTAGTCTTATATTTGTCAAATACAGTAGCGAACCAATAATATTTCTATATAATGTTACATCTACTCTTTCTAAAGATTCATCATTCAGGATCTTCAGGATTGTCACCATCGAAGTATTCATTTCCTTGCAATCCAACATCCCAAATCTCTTCAAGATCTCAATTGTATATTTTCCTTGGTTTAGGAAAATATCATATGGAAACTACCATACTTCAAGACCTAGGAAATAATGCATCATGCCAAGGTATTTCATCTCACATTATGTTGAAAGTTTCTTCTTACACTTGCTGATGAGCTTATCTTCTCCTGTAAAAAATAGATCATATACATATAACACTAATATCATGATCCCATCATTTACAACCTTATAGTAAAGGTTGGAATAAACTTTAATTTTGGTAAATCCAAAGTTCATCAAGAATCCATCAATTCTTCCATACCATGCTCTGGGTGCTTGTTTCAACCCATATAGAACCTTACTTAGTTTGCATACATGTGGCCCCTTGTCGCGAGTCTCAAATCCTGGTTATTGTTCAATATATACTTCTTCTATGACACCATTTAGGAAGGCTATTTTTACATCCATTTGATGTAGCTTCCATTTCATCTTAGTTTCCAAGCAAATGATAGTTTTGTAGAAGTATATCTTGCTACTGCCACAAAGGTTTGTTCATAATCAATTCCTTCTTTCTGTGTGAATCCTCATGCGACAAATATTTATTTGAACTTTTCAATACTGCTAGTTGCTGAATGTTTTTTCTTGAAAATCTATTTTGAAGAAACTATTGACTTGTCCTTTGGTATTGGCATCACATCCCAAACATCATTCATTATTATATATTGGTATTCTTCAATCATGCTGTTCATCCATTCCTTCTTCTTTGAATATTCTTCAAAACACGTGGGTTCTTCATCAATAAGGTTTCACATTAATGCTACATAGTTAGAGTAGATTATTTGTCTCTTACTTCCTTTTGGTGCACCATATAACAACATATCCTGGAATTAGCATCCCTTTTTCGCGTAATTTTTTTTACATTGAGTGGTCAAACTAGACGCCAAATGGGATGCGTCATGGAAAAAACTTAAAGCCTCTCAAAGAACGTCTTTTTTTGCTTCCTAGATAGCATCCTTTATGACGTCCAAAATATCATCTATTTTTTTGCTTGCAGAATAGCATCCAACTTTGCTTCTAAACAACGTCGAGGTTTGCTTCCTAAATAACATCATATTTTTCTTCCTAGTGAGTGTCCTCTTTTGATTCTTTAATGACATCTCCGTTAGCACCATATTTGCATCCTCAGTAGCATCATGTTATCATTCAAATTAGCATTCAATATTGCATCCATTTTTGCTACCACTTTAGCATCCCATTTTGCACCACGTTTTACTTCCAAATATGTGCCAATTTTTGCTTCCAAATTTGCACCAATTTTTGCTTCCTTTTTTGCATTGTATTTTTCTACCAAAATGACGCCAAATATTTCTTCTATTCTTGCACCATATTTTTCTTCCTATGTAGTGCCAATTTTTGCATCTAAAGTAGCGTCTTATTTTTCTACCATATCAACGCCATGTTTGGCTTCATCATTAGCACCACGTGTTACATCCTTTTTAATTCCTAGTTTCACATCTTATTTTTCTACCATATCAATGCCATGTTTGGCTTCATAATTAGTGCCATGTGTTGCATCCTTTTTAATTCCTAGTTTTGCATCTCTCATTTTTTGGTCACTAATTTAGTCATTTTTGTAGTTTTATATATGAATTTTGGTCATTTTGTTTGGTCACATATCTCTCATTGTTTGGTCACTTATATCTTATTTTTTGCTTACTAATTTAGTTGTTCTTTAATTGATATTTTAATATCATTAAGGAATGGATGAATCGAACCACCAACCTCCTGCTTGTAAGGCATGGGCTCTTCCATTCAACTAGCACCATTTAAGAATTTGGGAACCTAACTTACAAAGTCCTCTATAATGGAAAAAAGGAACAATACACAACTTTAAGTATCTAGTGGCCGACAAATGATGATAGATTGTATAAGTTCACAATATATGATCAAGCAGGTTATGAAATTAGCTTAATGGGATTGCAAAAATCACTAATCCCTAGAAACCGTAAGTGTACCACCATATGAGACCTATCAAAAACAATTATATTAGTGTGGATGCCAAGGATATAGTAGATAATCATAATCATCCAAGAGCCATGTCTAAGTGGAACAATAAGGAGAATCAAAAGAGGATGATCAACCCAATAGTTGGTGCTTCACATGGATCCTATCCACCATGGGATGAGAAAAGTTCCTTCTTCCATCAAAATAATGAGTATCCACAAGGACAAATGGTTAGGATATATTGTGATGCCAATTCATAATGTTTATTTGCTTCCCATGGTGATGTTTCCATTCTTGCACTAGGAGATGTACATGATCCCCAACAACATTGGATATAAGCATATTCATGGGGCCATAGAGTATAGGATGAAGCTGTATTTTTATCTTTTTCTTTGGAAAACAAGGCATGATTTGAAACCTTGGGAAGAAGGAATAGAATTGGATATACTTAACAAGCTACAATCATGACAGGGCTCTCATCTACATGACTACAGTTGCGACCGAGACTTCAATTTCTTCTCCGGTTTTGATAAGCTACAAGGATATAACTCATGATTAGACTCTTTCTCCTCATGTACCTGCGTTAAATAACTCATCCTAAGAGGTTAAATATTTTTATGTGAACATAAATTTGAGACAATGCCCTCTTTAAGGAAAATGCAGACAATAACGCAACAAACTATATCCTTGACAAAAAACATTATAAAATAAGTTACTAAAAGCATATTCAAAACATATTTCTTCAAGCATTGCAATAAATATAATTCTTTCTGACCTTGGAGGAGTCCTGCCTCTTGGTGGGTTTCTGTAATGTCTTGGTTGCGAACACTTGGAATAACTCCTATAACTTGAATATCTACCACAACAAAATAAAATTATTCTGTTAGAAATTCCTTCCAACTTTGGAAATTTAATGAGGCTTTATGAATGCATACAAACCTGTCCCTTTGAGGAATATTCCTTTCACTGAGGCGATGAGACCTGAGGACGATAATGTTGAGCATAAGAGTAATGCTAGCTGAATCCACGACCTCTTCTCACAATTTTAGGTGTGCCCTTTGGGATAGGACTTCTTGCAGTAGTCTGAATTTGATTAGGATGGGGAAATGTACTCTATTCAACAAGAGGACTACGGCTTGATCCTCTTGACAACCTTATGCTTGGAGGCATGCTTAGAATTTTCAAAGGAATTTGAGCGAGGTTTTGTGGTGAATTCCTACTCAAACTCCTTCATGGAATCCTTCTTAAGGGCCTATGATTAATCACACTTGGGATCCTTGTCAAACTCATTCAAGTACTTCTACTCAATACCCTTCTTGGACTTCTACTTGGGCTCCTGCTTGAGATTCTCCTAGGACTCTCACTCTGGATGCTGCTCAAGCTCATTGTAGGGCTTCCTCTCAAGCTTCTTCTAAGGATTCTTCTCAAACTCTTTTGAGGTATCTTGCTAGGACTCCTTAGAGATAAAATTCCATTTATTAAATTAACAATACAGAATAGTGTACAACGTACAATTATACAAAACCAAACTATATGAAATAATATATATACTGAAGAATGACAAGATACTACCAGAAAAAAAAATGATAGACCTTAATAACACTTCCATGAAATTCATAGATCATTTCAATAAAAGGGGAAAGGAAGAACGACCTAGAATTTCTAGGGAAATCACTCTAAGGAGATCGAGAATCTGGAATCTTGTGTTCCTTAACTTCAACAACATCCATATCTTTGGTTTTTTCCTCATTATCTTTCAGTAATTATCCTTCTTCCGCAATATCTTTAACAACAATTCCTTTCTCTTCCTCAATGGTTTGCTTGTCTAAAGTTTATTCCATTGTTAATGCAATTAGTTTTGATGGAATGAAAAAAAACTGTAATCAGATGATTTTCCATATAAATTATGGTTAATAAAATCTTTTAAAAATCAATTAACATGAACATAGTTAGCACAATGATTTCAAATTTCATGATATGCAATTAAAAATCCTGCCAGGACCTGGATTAAATTCTAAATTTAAGAGATAATAAAACCACCTTTACTATTGAAAATTACAGCATAACCTAAACTAAAATTTAAGAGTCATGCAATTAAACCTTTCACAAATCGTCTACTATGATATAAAAGGGCCATTAATCTTGTAGCATAATTACTGGAAGCCAAAAAGAACAATTTATGGTCTATGGAACCATAGGCAAAGTGGCCTCACAGAAGAAAGAGTTTTCCAAGACGTACCACCATTTTTAATGGTGCCCATTCAAATTTTAATTTTAATTTCTGCAAATTTTACATCTAATACCTTGAAAAAATTTGGAGAATATAACTTCGGTTAAAGTGTGACCATTGTATTCCAGCAAAACAACATTATCCAACCCATCATCATCATTTCTATCAGTTCCATAAAATGCTTGATGACAGGTGGCAAGCAAAAGATTAAGTTAGTAATGAACTACCACTTACCAGAAAGTTGAGGCTTCTCAATTGCACGGGAGTATGTCTTTGATATCACACTTTTCTTACCAACATCACTGTCACTATCACTTTGAGTATCACTCTCAATTTTGGTCTCACTATCACTATCAATGCCACTGCTATAGTCACTATCTGAGCTCCTGCAATTGAAAAAAAAATCTTCAAACACTATTAGAAAAATGAATGATGTATATAAGACATGAGACTGCATTTCATATTCCTAGGTAAATTAATAAAGAATCCATACCACTTGGGCTTCCGTCTTAATCCCTTCACTTTCCCACCATGTATTTTCCCTCTCTGCTTGTCTCTGCTTCACTTTGTATGTCTATGCTTGTTTCTTCTTCATGATTTCTTATTTCTTCTCACCCTATCATCTTCACTTAAAGTTCTAGTATCATATGATGAGGAAGTGTCTGATTCAAAATCACTATGAGAAGTGTTTGAATCAGAATCAATGCTTGATGAGGTATCTAAATCAAGTAATAATGACATCGCCTCCTCTTTCGTTGGTCCTTATGCACCTTCCTATGCTTTTTCCTTTTGCGCATTTTTCGGCTATCATCACTTGACACTACTTCTTTTTTATCCTTATGTTTCTTTCCTTTCTTTTATCTGTAGATAAATGAAAATTGTCATAAAATAAAACAATTTCAACAAATTACATTCAAGATATCAGTCAAATAATTGTAACATTTATGGTTAGTTAAATATTCAACAATGGCATATCATGATGCTTACAACTTAAAAGATAAATGTACCTTCATCAAATGCAACTATATTGGTATCTTTGCTTGGAAATATTTTACCACAATTAGATATGTTAACTAAAACAATAGGTCTACCTTGATCTACAGTTCATAACCTCTCAATTTTCTTCATTACATCTATTCCCTCAACAACTATTCCAAAGACGACATGCTTGCTGCAGATAATAAGGAAAGAGAAATTAATGATATGAGAGTAAAATAGAAAATAGAGATGGGGAGAGGCAATATATCACTACTACATATGGGTCAAAAGTACCACGAAAGTTTTCCATGAAACAATTAAAATAACTACTTTTGTGGAAAAACAATTTTAATTTGTTGAAAATTCTAAAAATTCTCTCAACGTTTATCGCTCTTGCTACGAAATTCCCTTATTATCGCTATTGTGGTGAAATTCATACGTCGCTATTGCGACAAAATGCTATGCTCTGTCGCTATTGCGATGAAAGTACCTTATTGTCACTCTTGCGATGTAATGTAATATTGTTGCTATTGCGACAAAAGTTATATATTGTCACTATAGCAACGAAAGCCGAACCTTTTCTTTTTGTATTTCTTTTTTAATGGTCATTTTGACTTTTTGTTTATTTGAAATTTAACTGTTGTGCATTTTTTCCAGAACCGTGACCCTAATTGATCTATAAATACATGTTCTTAAGTCATTTTTTTCTGAATCATTTGCTAGAGTTGCAATGATATTTCTATTGCTTTTTCATTCTGCGATTTGAAGAGTCCGGTATTGGTTTGACAAATCCAATTTTTTTTCTCAGCTAGTTTCCAAGTTATTTTGACTGCAATGCACTAGTGTTTTTTTTTGTTGCACCCTTTATGTTCCAACTAGGGCTTCAATCCAATGGAGCAAATGTTTATATAGTTTGGTATTTTTGTGACAAAATGTAATTTTATAAATTTTCATTTGTGTTAAAATGTAAATTTTTAAATTTTCATTTTTGTTAAAATGTAATTTTTAAAATTTACCTCCAACATTTTTCAATGCACAAGAAAACTATCTCATACACTAAGTTGATGAGATTGAATTGTCTAGACCTGTAAACTCAAGGTCAATGTGGATGGCGGAAAGGTATTTGAAGTCATTGAAGGATTTTTCTAGACAAAGAGCACGCCCTGAGGGTTCTATGGCACAGGGATATATGCTATATCAATCCATGATGTACATTAGTCACTATCTTCCAAATTGATCAAATAATATAAATCTGCCTTGCATTTGGCATGTCAACTCCAACAACAAATTTGAAGGGGAGGTCCTGTCGGGGAAAGGTAGAAAGAGGAAAGTGAAAGGAAATTGAATGGTGTACATTTTATTTATTATACAATTAATTTTTCAATTTATGTAATTTTTTTATTCCATCAATATTTTAAGGTAAACTTATTTTCCTTTAATGATAGCTAATTTACAATTCTTAATTTGTTTTTCATATAGTTGGTCACATGTGGGATGCAATACATTTATATATTGCAAACAATTATTGATTGGATGGAGGAATGGATTGAACGATGTACAAAATACTATGGTAGCTTAACATGGGAAGGGGTTAGTAAAATAATTAAAATAATGCATCACCATCGAGAGGAATATCCCAAACTTACATAAAGGGAAATTGATTTAGCATGCGGTTTCAAAGATAAAAAGGTAATTATATTTACCCCGCTCATTTTTTCATTGTTTCACATTGTATCGAAATATTTCTCTCATTTATGTCTTCTTATATATTTATTTACTGAGTCGAGAATGATGCAACTGATACATCACAATGCTATGTGGTGCAATGGTCGTAAATTTCACATCAAAAAGTTGGATGACAAGAGGAAAACATTTTATTGTGGGATAACTGTAGTTTTTCAATTCACTAATGTTTCATCTAGAAGTGACATACATTTAGATGTATCTGAAAATAGGTACTATGGTTATTTGGAAGATATACTTGAGAGTGACTTTAATTCCTTTAAAGTAGTTCTGTTTGAGGTCAAATGATACAGGCTACGAATGAATGAACATGATCTCAAAAGAACTGTTATTGAGCATGCTAATGGATTTACCTTGGTTAATACAAGGGCACTTGAACCAAGTACAGAGCCTTATGTTCTTCCAAGTCAATGTGAGCATTTATTTTACTCAGAGGTTCTAGGTAAAGCAGGTTGGTCATATATTGTTAGATATGATCCAAGAGGAATACCAATCAAGTATGATGTAGTAGAGGAAGAAGACAATGTTGAAGAAGAAGGTGATGCAGATCGGGAGCAGTTGGAATTTGACATAGATGTGTTAGATGACGAATCCTATCAATAAGTTGATCATCCAAATGTTGTAGCAGACAATAAAATTGGCATTGATGATATTGATTATGAATATCTAACCGAAAATGACTTTGATCATTACCCTGATATGAGCAATCTTTTCAATGATAGCGATTCAGAACTAAATGACGATATAGATGTTGAGTTAGATGATAAGAATCTGAATGACATTGTAGCAATGTTGGAATATATGAGGTATGTGAGCACATCTTTTTTCATAATGTATTATGTTTACGGCTATTTAGTTATGTTTGAACCATTGTTATCATCATCGTCATCATCACCATCATCACAATCTCTGTCATCATCATCATCTTCATTATAATCACCATATTCATAAACACCACCATCATCATCACCATATTCATCATCCTCATCCTCATCCTCATCATATTCATCATCCTCATCCTCATCTTCATCATCTTCGTCATCATCATCATAATCCTCGTCACCATCGTCATCATCATCATCATCATCCTCTTCCTCATCAACATCATCGTCATCATCTTCTTATTCATTGTTATCATCATCATTTTCATCACCATATTCATCATCATCACCACCATCATCATCTTCATCATCACGACCATCGTCATCATCATCATCATCGTCGTCGTCATCGTCATCATCACCATCTTCATCATCCTCATCATCCTCATCATCATCATCCTCTTCATCATCATCATCATCATCATCATCATCATCATCATCATCATCATCATCATCATCATCAGTAGCACTGTGATAATCATAATCATCACCATCTTCATCATCATCCTCATCCTCATCATCGATGACGATGATGATCGTAATTGATATCTACTCTATATATTTTGATTTAATATTGCGTTAGAATTAATGAATTTTATTGGTACGTATAAATTAACTATTTGTTATTGTTATTTACATTTTCTTGTATGTTGTTATATGTTATAACACTTTTTTATATAGAATTTATTTGGATATGGGGAATTGAGAGTGATGTGAGGGTGGGGGGGAGGAGCCACAAGAGCTTCCACCTTCACGTGGTTGGCCCTATTCAGTAAAGAATATTAAATTATTCTTGAAACAAAGAGAAGCTCATTAAGGAAATTCATAGTCTTGATGATGATGATGATGATGATGATGATGACGATGATGATGATGATGATCATCATCATCATCATAATCATCGTGTTAATCGTCATGACCATCATGACCATCATCCTCATCCTCATCATCATCCTCATCATCATCATCATTATCATCATCCTCATCTTCGTCCTCATCATCATCGTCATCATCATTAGCATCATCATCATTAGAATCATCATCATTAACATCATGATCAACATCACCATCATCATAATCATCATTATCATCATCATTAGCATCATCGTCATCATTAGCATTCGCATCATCATTACAAGAATCATCATCATCATCATTAACATCATTGCCATCATCATTAGCATCATTGTCATCATCATCATCATTGACTTGTGACCATCATCACCATCATCCTCAACAATCATCATCATCCTCATCAACATCATCATTAGCATCATCATCATCATCACCATAATCATCATCGTCATCATCATCGACATCATCATCACCACCATGATTATCATCATCATCACCACCACCATTATCATCATCATCATCATCATCATCATCGCCATTACCTTCATCATCATGACGATGAGGATGATGACGATGACGATGACCATCATCATCATTAACATCATCATCATCATCATCCTCATTAGCATCATCATAATCATCATCATCATCGTCATCGTCATCATCATCACCATCACCATCATCACCATCATCCTCATCCTCATCCTCATCATCATCCTCATCATCATCATCATTAGCATCATCATCATCATCACCATCATCATCAACATCATCATTATCATCATCATTAACATCATTGTCATCATTTGTATTAGCCTCATCATTAGAATCATCGACATCATCATTAGCATCATTGTTATTATCATTAGCATCATCATCATCATCATCTTCATCGTCATCACCATTGACCTGTGATCATCATCACCACCACCACCATCATCATCATCATCACTACCACCACCACCATCATCATCATTGACATCATCATCACCACCACCATCATCATCATCATCATCATCGCCATCATCATTGTCATCGTCATCACCATCATCATCGTCATCATCTTGAACTCCTCGTCCTCGTCCTCCTCGTCCTCCTCCTCCTCATCATCATCATATTCATTCAATTTCATTCCTCCTCCTCCTCCTCCTCCTCATCATATTCATTCAATTTCATTCCTCCTCCTCGTCATCATCATCAACATCATCATCATCTTCATTCCTCATCATCATCATCAACATCATCATCATCATCATCATCGACTTCTTCATCATCATCATCTTCATCATCATCATCAACATGTTCATCATCATCTTCATCATGATAATCGTCTTCATTGTCATCATCATTGTCACAATCATCATCATCATCATCATCACAACATTCATCATCATCATCACAACATTCATCATCATCATCATCATCATCATCATCTTCATCATAATCATCATCCTGATCATCTTCATCATGATAATCGTCTTCATTGTCATCATCATCGTCACAATCATCATCATCATCATCATCAACTTCATCATCATCGTCTTCATCATCATCACCAATATCGTCGCCATCGTCATCATGACCATCATCTTCATCATCCTCATCATCTCCGTCGCTAGTATAGGAAGTTCATTGGAACATGCTAGGTATGTTCGTCAGAACTTGCTAGGTATGTTCGTCGTTATAGCAACAGGATTTATTCGCTACACCAATGCAATATTCGTTGCTACACCAACATCATCATGATAATCACCATCACCATCATCACCATCATCATCATTGGTATCGACATCGCCATCATCATCATCATCTTCATCATCGTCACCATCATCATCATCGTCGTCGTCATCATCATCATCATCATCATCATCATCAATAACAACAACTTCATCGTCATTGTCTTCATCATCATCAATATCGTCGCCATCATCATGATCATCATCGTCATCATCATCAATATCATCTTCATCATTATCATCATCTTCATCACCATCTTCATCATCATCAACATCTTCCTCATCTTCATCATCATGATCATCATGATCATCATCGTCATCATGATACCACTAATTAGTATTAGGTCTAATATGGAACTTCTAACACAATAAACACTGGCAGATGGAAACTACCACAAATATAAGTAACGTGTAATTTCACTTCATCATTTTCTATCACTTTATGAAATATTCATGCTATCAACATAACATGACAAAACCAATAGACATTAAATTTAAAGTTTATAGTACAAATGAAATTAAAAATAATAAAATAGATAAATAAAATTAAAATTAAACATATAAAAATAAAATACAAAATACAAAAATATAAAAAAAACAAAAATATATAAAAAATAAAATATAAAATAAAACATATAATAATAAAACAAAAAAAATATAAAAAAAACCAAGAAATATATAACATCGTGAAACAAAGAAGAAACACCGCGAAACAAAACACAAGCTACCGACATATAAACCCCGTGAAACAAAACACAAGCTGTCGAAATACAAACCCCACGAGGTTGAAAGAAAGAGGGCCTAGAGCGACATACAAACCCCTGGTGACATAATCAGACCGTATTTCATGCAAAGGCAGAGAAGGAGGTCACACAGAGGAGGCATAGGAGGTCATGTAGGAGGTAGAGGAGGTCACGCAGAGGCATAGAAGGAGGTCACGCAAGGGAGGAAGAGGAGGTCATGCATAGGAGGTCACGAAGAGGCCATCATAATTCCCCCCAAATCGGTAAGTACCCTAGAATGACTGAGCATGCTCCATTTTTATTGCTATTACACCCTCCATCTTGTTTATTTCCAAAGGAAACAAGATAAGAACCCACAGATTTAATAAAATAACCCAATGTTTTATTTTGATTTGGAATTATAAAAAACAAGTTCTCTATGTTACCTCCAAAATTGTGGTACAACTTTGAACTTTGAGTTGGGGTTTCATTGAGATGGAGGATGGATTCACGGAAAAAATGTGTTAATTGGGACACCTCATGGTAGTTGATACGGGTCTACCATACTTGTCAAGTATGAAGGTACATAAATCAATGAAAATCTATGAAAGAAAATGGTTGCTTAACAATTTGAGGTTAGTATGAAGGTATGCGTATTTATTCTAGCAGGGTGAAAACAACTGGGTAACTAACCTCAAATATTTATAAAAGGGAGTCCATTTATGGGATTGGATTGAATTTCACCTACAACAATGCCGACTCAACTTTGGGGAACCCTTAAGAAAATAGTTTAAGGGCATTACTTCATACACTAAACTAGTAGTCCTAAGGTATCTTTGACTAACAATAAAGGGCATTGTCATGTGACCTTATAGAATCATTCTTAGTGAATTATGGAAGGAATCTTGGTGGCCTATGAAGGTAAATTCACTGGAAAACTTTGTATTCCAATGGAATCCATTTGAGGAGTTCATAACAGTATTGGAATATATTTTTATGCATATTGTACACCATCTTTATTTATGAAGCCATTCCTTGCATCTTGGCTTCCTCTGAGTATATTAAGTGATTTAACACCTATCTTAGCAAGTTTAAGGGAAAATTATTGGACATATAGAAAATATCCTTAACCAACTATATTGATCCTTGATGACGACCTGAGATAGAAGCATTTTATAGATTGTTTTCAATAGCCAACATTGTCATTATGAGTCTACAAACATAGTAAGTAAGCAAACAACCTTATGGCATGAACTTGGTATCAATGGAAGTAGTGATGTACCGGTAAAGAAGAAAAACCAGACCCAAGGTTACCACAAAATGTAGAAAATATGAATCTAGGGTTACCTTAGAATGTGTTGACAAAAGAAACCTTTGGATGTTTAAAAATATCCAAACATGAGACCCTTAATAGGAGAAACTATGTGTATAATGTTTTGGAATTTGTACTATTCTTTCAAGAGAGAATGAGTAAAAATAAAAGTAGGATCAAAACTTAAGTATAGGGTAAACTAGGTATCTCTTACATGAAATAGGATTTTATGACACCTCTAAATGAGAGAGAGAGAGAGAGAGAGAGAGAGAGAGAGAGAGAGAGAGAGAGATGTTGTTAGGAATACAATTTAGCCTCTTGTTTAGAAAAAATTCTTTTGTAACATGAAAGATTGACTTTGAAGGTTTTTATTATGATAGAATAGTTGGCTATAGTGAAAAGGTTGCAAAGAATTTGCATAGCCATATTAAGTCCTGCAGCATATCACCTTTAGACCATTTGCTTCTTGTAACACAAGAGTCAATTTAGCCTCTTGTTTAGAAAATTTTAGTTTGTAACATGAAAGATTGACACTGAAGGTTTTTATTATGATAGAGCAGTTGGCTAGAGTGAAAAGGTTGCAAAGAATTTCCATAGCCATATTAAGTCTTGCAACAGAGAACCTTTAGAGCATTTGATTCTTGTAACAAAGAAGTCATTCTCCTACCACAAAATAATCATAAAATTATCGACTCTGTGAACATGATTATGCTCCCTCTAATAGTTCCATCTTGCATATAAAGGATTAAAAAACAAAATAATCAAGGATTAGTGTCATGCATTCTTTGTGATATATGAATTGCATGGATATAAATTATTTATTCTATAAATATTGATCAATGCAATTCAATAGTTTCTATTGACTTTTTGAAAATGTGTTCTAATTCAAAGTCGCACTTATGCATGTTTCAGATTTGAAGAACTAGTTTGGCTAATAATAGTTATAGGATTATGAAAAAGACATGAAATAATTTTGGAAAGAAGAAACCTTTGTTGGAATTATGAATATGCTACTGTAAATAATTTTTACAATAACGTTTAGGATGTTACATTCCCAGTCCTGATTAACATTTCCCTTCTAGCGTAGTCACTCCAAGTAATGATTTTTGTACTGTGATATTTGTGTTGTCTATATATTCAAGAAAGCATGACCTAGGTAAATCCTTTGTACAGATTTTGGCTTCAAATTTAGGAATCTTAAAATTTAATCCTATGTGCCCTTTTTGTCTTAAATAGTAGGATTGTGTGCCCTTTCTTCTAAATTTTGAATCTTAAATTTGAGTACGATTGTGTGCCCTTTCTCTCTTAAATAGTGCCTTGGATGCTTCCATTTAAAACCCTTTGACATTGTTTTTCATATTTGTAATTAGCCTGGGATATTTTACAACTAGGATTCCCCTCATGTTATGGAGGAACAAAGTGTAACCATGAATACCATTATTTACTATAATTACCTATAAAGCATGAATACTATTATTTATTAACTATTATTTTCAAAGAGAAAATGATGAATACCATTATTTACTATAATATCATGAGGGAATGCAACAAAACTAGGGATACAGATTTACTAGATCTACACATTTAGGTGTACATGACAATTAAGGACCTCTAAAAGATGGACATCCCTCCCTCCTTTGAATTCCAAGTGTCTTCGCTGAGAATAGGGAATTCTCCATTCATGCAAATAAAATTCATCAAAGGTGTCTCTCATGGGTTTATAATGGCAAAGCCTCCTCAAAACTCTTCAAATAATAACCTCCTCAAGATTTGGAACATGAGCTGATTGTTGGATGCTTTCCCTAAATCTAGGACATTCCTCGAATCAAGGGGTTAATCCAGCTAAATACTTAAATGGTTGATTCGGTATGATATTTGAAAGATAGTATTTGATCCATGTACCAAGCAACCATATTTCCTTAAAATATGCCAAAACAATGGAATGCTCCTCCTAAATGAGCCTCAATTTCCATCATAGATACTTCAATAGGTGGAACGTTTTTTCTCTTCTTGATGCATTGAGGGATTAGACTATGCCAAAACACCTATCTTGGATGGAATGTAGTAGGACTGTGTGCCCTTTCTCTCTTAAATAGTGCCTTAGATGCTTTCATTTCAAACTCTTTGACATTTTCTTTCAAACTTGTAATTTCCCTGGGATATTTTACAACTAGGATGCCCCTCATGTTATGGAGGAACATAGTGTAATTTCCCTAACTGTTGGCTGATTGAAAGCTAAAGTATCTCTAAAACTGTTATGTAGTAGTTCCTTTTTTGTCACTTCCAATCTATCTCAGAACAGATCCAAATAGTTTTCAATTATGCTGGGGTTGAGGTACCAAGTAAAAAAAACTGAAATTCCCCTAAAAGTCAGACAAAGGGAGTGAGATAGTGCATCACATATCTCTGCCATGTTCACTAATCCTATTCCAAGATTCACATGGGTTCCCTATTCCAAACCGTGTCATTTCTAATTAATACTTTTCACCATGGGTAACCCCTATTGTTTGCACATGGAAATTCAACCCTGCCAACACCAACTGGTACCAAGCATGAGAACATATCTGTTTTAGTACCACCTAAATAATGTTTGTATGCAATAAATAATTCCCAATTTTAATGATTGTAGGTACCACCAAATAGGTACTTTCTGGATCTATCTTCCTCAAGTGAGGAAGATAGATTAGAAGTGGTTGAAAGTGAGACATCTAATACAATATCTAATAGGTCGAGATAAACTACAGGTGAGAAGGTAAGGAGAAAATTTTGTAGACGCATGGAACTTTTTGTTTCTGAGGGAGGATCATGTGGTTATGATAAAGAGTGCATAGGTGACATTGATTTTCCCTTGAGGTATAGACATCTTGTCAAACGATGGTTACCCAAGGAGCTACCCCAAGTGGACAAGGATTTATTCCTAAATGGGAAGACTTCTCGCATTGCTCCATCCTCTTTACATGGATTGGGGCTATTTTCCATTGATGGCATAAAGGTGTCATATGGCATTGAAACTGAACTGATGGAGTATGTCGGTCCATGCTAAAAATACAATGACTAGTTGTTGTTGGTCTAATATATGCGAAGTATGCGCACATACAGAGTGGTAGCAAATTATCGTCAAATACTGGACAAGAGTCCAAACAAAGGAGAAAATGTGTATATTGATGGAATGCCAAAATATTCAGGAAATATCACAGGGTTTATAAATAGCACACAATCAGGGTCAACACATAAGCTACCCAATTGACTATTTGAAGGGCATGAAGGAAATTGTGTATTCATATGTGCAACAAAATCAATACCTGCAGGTGAAGAGTTGTTGATCGATTATGGTTTGAATTGAACAGATGTAGGGGTTTCTATTATGGGGGTAAGTTTCTTATACAACATTTAACTCAACCTTTGATTGATGACTTATTATTTTTATCTTGCATTAAGTTTATTTATGTCATGCTTTTTATAATAAACACATGGTTAATTATATGTCATTCTTTTCATTAATAATGTTTAAGAGACATTGTTATATATGTAATTTTTCATTTATAATATGTCTTAATTATTATATTGTGGTAGGGTGATCATGGTTGTATGCCAAAAGAAGGATGTGGAAAGTCACCAATGGTGACGGATGAGGTAAACGTTAGTTTGATAGTACCTAATAGCATCAATGTAATAGTAACCACAATTCATGATTATATTACATATGTTAACATTTGACATTTTTTTTGCTATTGAGCTCAATATTTCAATATGATATCATTCTTATTGTATTGTGGCAGGGGGTTGGTACTATGATTAGCACACCTAGAGCTTCGGGACAAGTAAAGTTGACTCTCATAGTAGAAATAAAGTTTTTTTTATATTAATCAAGTTTATTGTACATGGTTCAATCTTTAGTTATCGATATGAATATGTCTTTCTTATTGTATTGTGGCAGGGTGACCGCGGGGAGTCACCAATGTTGTCGCATCAGGTAAATGATAACATAGTAGTACCTAAACATGATTATAGTACTATTTTTTGTTATTATATGAATTATATATTTTTATGTGATTTTTTTATTGACGTTCCGGAGCACACCACATCAAAGTGATGATGTGGTCAGTGATGCAGATATATATTATTCAACCAAATCAAAGAATATGATGAAAATAGCTTTGAAAAAGTGCAGTAAGACCTTCTTGATCTGATTTTAATCAATCCAATGACTGAATAATTACAAGCAAAAATTGATGAATTGGATAGAAAGATAAAAAAATACAGGGTAAGGGGCGTTAGAGGAAATTTCAACTCAAAATGGGCCTTTTAACCATAATTCAAATTCCATGTCATCATGTGTTAGCCAATGAAATGGATTTAAATTTGAAATACCGTATAGTTCTTAAACAAATTTTTAATATAAATTTGGAGATATGTATCATAAAAAAAAACTACTTTTTTGTTCATATTTTCGACATATTTCCCTATGTTTTTACTCAAATTTTGATCGAAAGAGCTTCCGGTATGAAAAATTGAATTATGCATCCAACGAGTACCCACTTAGCATACTTTTGACGGACCTTGCTACCCCAAAAATGAGAAATACCTGAAAAATGTGACGATGACATCATCATCACATTTTTTTCAGGTATTTCTTGTTTTTGGGGTAGCGGGGTCCGTCAAAAGTATGCTGAGTGAGTACTCGTTGGATGAAATATTAAATTTTGCATCCAGGGATCTCTCCCAATTGAAATTTGAGTAAAAACACAGGGAGATATGTCGAAAATATGAACAAAAAAAGTAGTTTTTTTCTTTTCTTCCTCAAAAATTAATAAATATTATTTTATTATTTTAACTATTATTTTAATATTTTTTTTAGGAGGCCCATTTTGAGTTGAAATTTACTCTAATGCATCTTTGATATTTTTTACGAACTATATATATTCATTTATGTTATTTTAGTTCTTTTTTTATATGTTCTAATAAATTGAAGTTTTAATCCATAGAGTTATTTGGAGGCACAAATTGGGGAACAAGAACAGGATGTTCCGGAGGGTATAGTTAGTAGAGATGATTCAACACTTCGTAAATCTACCGTACCAATGGTTTTATTTTCCTCTCCTACACAACAATTCACTTTAGATGCCACACCCTCAATGGATGTTGGAGGGGAATATGGCACTTCAAACACCGCTACTCCACATGATGATAGAGAGGACGATGGCATCGATGGTGATAGTTACCATCATTGGCTCAATGTGTGTGGTTAGCAAGGGATCATTTCCCGTTAGATTCTTGGTGGACGTTGAGTGTATTCCAATCAAGATACTGAAGATTGCAGGTATTATTTAATTCATTATGTGTTTTTTATTCATGTAATTCAAAGCCACATAACTCACACTAGTTTTAATCAATGATCATATGTTTTTTGCAGAAAATAATGTCTTTCATAAGAACCTGCATGAAAATGCGTTGGATATTTTTGGGCCCACCATTCGTACATGGTGGAATGCCCAAAATGAAAAACTGAAAGATGATTTGATGAACCACATGGTCAGCTTGTTTGGTGAAACCTTCAACAAAAAAAGGTGTCACCACAACAGCTGGGTTAAATTTGAAATATGTCAGGGGATATTATAGGGACAATCTGTAAAATAACCACAAGTATGAGCATCCTCCAATGTTTCTAAAGAAGGAGTGGAAGGTTCTCATCGAGGATGCAAAGGAGAAGGCATTGAGAAAACAAGGAAAGACTAAGCCAATTGGTTCAAGAGGGTATGGCACATATCAATTTTTTTTAACTTTTAAGTATATTTAAGTTGCAATATCTAACATATTTGCAACCTTTCATAGGCTCTACGACACATCTAAAGAAACAAAGGCATGAATGGAAAAACATGGGTGGCACAAACTAGGCCAGGGTGGATATCACAAGCTAAGGGCACAAATTGTAAGAATCATTTGATCATTGTTTGTAGGAAACAATTAATTGTTTTTTCTAACTATATTTAACAATTAATTGATTTATCACAAGCACTTTACATGGTGTTATGCATTGCAGGGAAATTCTTTTCAAGAGGAAGCCACTGATGAAAACTTTAATCTCAGCTTCAAGTATGGTTTTTAGCATGTGTTGGAACATCAAAAACGTTTGGGGAAAAACTCATTTTCCCCATTGATTAAATCAGAGGTAAATAAAATCAATAATGACATCATCATAATGAACTTGCATAATATATCCATGAATGATTACATCAAAAAATGAATGTCTTTTTTTCTTTTCAGGGTGAGACCTACAAAAGCAAGGATACCGAACCGGTACCACGTGATGGTGGTGAGTTTCCTATCCATTTAGGTATGTATGCTATAAAACAGATGTATTCAATATGATTTTAAATACATAACTGATTACGTTTACTAATTAATACTTTTGTATGAATGGAAGATCATGTACCTTATCAAGATCAATCAGAAGAGGAAGAAATGGAAGGAACACTCCAGTTGACTCGGCTAGTCAGCCATCAAGTAAAGATCATTGTAATGAAATTTAAAATAATGAAAAATGTATATCAATAATAACTTCTCACTTATATCTATATAATTGTCTTGTTTTTTGCAAATGATGCCCCTGTCCATCCACCTCCACCCCCTCCTAATCGATGTACCAGAAGTATGGTGCAGGGGTGCATATCCACACAATCAACAGAAAAAGAGGGAAAGACAACTACAATGGGGAAAGACACCAAAGATGAAGACCCCCTCTTAAAATTTATAAGAATAAAACAAAAACATAAAAAATGTAGTTGTAAACATTTAAGATTTGTAACTGATTGAGTGATGGCATGAACTAATTTCAGTTTTGTAACAAGTTTATTGAACTAGTCGTTGCATGGTGATATTTTAGAATTGAGGTTTCATATATGTATGTTATTGCTCAGATCATATGTTTTAATATGTGTGACCTCTTTAGATGACTATGGTTATCCTCAAGGGACTGGCCACCCCTTCTTGAGTTAACCTGAGGAATATGAGATGACCATATAGTTTGTAATTGGTGTACTTCTATTACTACTTTTGTTTTAGTACTTTAATTATTTATGTACCTCTATGTTTGATAGTACTGTGCTGATTAGAAAAATTAATATTATTATGTTTGTGCTTTTTGAAATTTATATGTGAAATGTTTGTTCACTTTGTTGCATATCTTATTATTGAATATGTGTGACATCTTCCGAGGAATATGGTTATCATCAAGCGGTTGGACACCCTTTGCTAAGTTAACCTGAGGAAGATGATATGACCACATGACCTTCCTTATCCTGGGATGTTGATTATGAGCTTCCTCTCATTTCATTAGACACATGAGACGTATGACCATATACAGATGAGAAGACCGAGTAACCTAACTTTGACAATGATTTGATGTGCATGAGCCTAGTATGCCATCGTGTTTCTTTATTATGATACATTGACTTGCATGTTTACTTGTATGTGATGTTTATACTTGCATTTTTACTGGACTTTCATGTTTATCCTTGCATGTTATGTGTATGTGATGTTTAGCATTGCATGTTTACTTATCCTTGCATGTTTAGCCTTGCATGTTTACTCGACTTGCATGTTTACTTGTATGTGATGTTTAGCCTTGCATGGTTCATGATGCTTGGTTCATAATGGTTTCTTCACTTTCATGTTTACGTTGAATTGCATGTTTACTTGTATGGGATGATCTTTTTTAGGGTCTTTTCCAGTTAATCATTCTCTCCGTTAACCTGTGTGTTGATCTAGTTGAGTCTCATGGAACTAACCTAACGCTAAGAGGTTGAAGTTTGAGGATAAGAGAGGTCTGCCCCAACATCTAAATAAATTTTCTTTCTCCTTAGTCATTTCAGCATTGCAAATGATAATGTGACATGTACACAAAAATGAATTTGTTTGTCTTGTGGCATTTTGTTATTTGAAAGTTATTGATGCTATTTTAATTATACTAGTTTTTATTGAGGCTAGCCCTTTTCCCTTTGAAAATTCATTTCATTAACTTAGGGATAGCGATTTAGTGAAATGCTTTTGGTATCCTATTTTCTTGGTCATGTTCTTATTCTCCATTTATTTCTTTGTATGCATTAGAAATGATTCATTGCGCTCTGGACTAAGAGTTCTGCTAGATTGCCTTCAAGTGTTGATTAAACCTTGTCATAAAATTTCTCCAATAGTCGTGGACTCCTTATTAAGGATGAGGTATTCATACATTCCTAATTACCAAACAATTTAGTGAAATATATACCATAAACCTGAAGCATACTATTGCAGATGGTGATCTATAGGAAAGCGTGCTCAAATGGCTCTAATGTGCTTAGATTTTATGCTTTGGCAAGTCTAAGAGGATGGGCGAACTGGTGCTGTAGGTTTTAGTCCATGCAATCATTCTAAATAAACCATTGATTGGTATATAATACTCAACATTTACCTTATTTTCGGACATAGTTAAACATTTGTTTTGGGGCATATGCTACTACATGACTTTTATATGTTTTGGAGCGAGTTCTTACTGCTGATTAAGGTTGCCACAAGTCTAGGTCATGCTAAATGTGCCAATAGATCTATTATTCATAGGTATTAATATTTATGGCCCAACATTGCTGTAAATTATTTGCTTAGGACATATATGTTGCCCAGAATTCTCATTAACAGGATGATTCCTATGCTGAGGCTATTGGAATGTCTCAGGTCTGTACATAACCTATTAAATTATTAATGAGTGTGCTTCTGATTAGTGCTACTTTTCAAGGATTCTATAGTTCCTAGATTCCTTGGGAGAAGCCTATTTCTGAGTTAGGACACACATTACTTCCTTCAGCGTGTCCATATTCTCAAGGCAGGAACATCATGTTGATTAAGTTTATCATCAAGTCAAGACACCTGAAGATAAGATAGTTGTAAAGAAAACCCTTTTGATGGAAATAGGACTGCATATTATTCTTCAACATGATTCTGTACACTAGATCAACATATATGTTTGATTAGGAATACTATAAACCTTCAATTTCACCCATAAAACTATTGCATAGGTGACTGTCACATTGCTACTAGTTCCCAGACCTTCTCTTTTGACCATGATAATTTACCAGAACTCCCTTGGATAGTCCATCAATTTTTCCCATATGCATTACTGGACACCCATATGAAATGGGGGGTAACAGACTCCATTATTCCTCCTAACCCTTGTACTCCACTGGGTCCACTTCCATTGCATGAACACTGTTGGAACCCAGATGTCCTTGAGTCAACTGCAATCCTCCTCACATGATTCCAAGCTACCCCATGTGCATCCTCTAGGGCTTGATGCACAACACTCCTCCGAAGTAGGGCAATGTCCAAGCAAGTGAACTTCTCCATGTAGCCATCATGAAAGACATCTATCAAGATGTCAAGAGAACTCCAATGCCTAATGGAAGAATCCCAATCATGCACCCAACCAAGATTAAGAAACCATCAGGAAATCTAACTTCAATGTGCAAATCCATCACGGATCATATTCCATGTGTCAATCCATCTTCAACCATTTAGGAATGAACGTACACCATGTAGCCCAAATCTTCACCCCCACACATGGTGTAAACACTTTTGGAGTAACCCAGAAGCTAATAGAAACCCAATAGCAATATGCTACACTATGTGCCACAAGGATTTGCAGTTGTTCTTAACCATCCAAGTGTCTCCTAGAAGAGGATATTTCAACGAAAATGGGGCAATGAAGATGTGATATTCAACATAAAACCATTCCCAAAACACATTGGAAATATGGCATCCCAAAAAACGCATGCTCAACTGTTTCATCCTGTTCACATTGAACACAAGTAACATCTTGATCTATCAATCCAAATTTATGAAGCTTAGTCTTGACGGCCAAACCTTATGGTTCTAGAGGTTTAAAATGCCATTTTTAAAAACAAGCATATAAAATAAAAACTAAAATAAAATAAACTGCAGGGCCATAAGACCCTATCTTTTGCCTATATAATAGATCCTCCTCTCATCATAAAACACACAAATATGAGCTTTTGTAGCAGTATGTTTTTTTGTGAGAGATTCAGAGATTTGAATTTTCTACATTTTTGTTTCATATTCTCTTAAGATAATTTTTTTCTTGATGATGATAAAAATGGAGAAAATTATTTTTCCTGATGCTGTTGTTATCGGGTTTTTATTCTCCATTTTTTTTCATTTTAAGTAGATGAATTCAGCATTAGAGTAATCCTGGTTTCTCTATAGGACTTTGAGCTTCTTAAAGAATGAAAACTGGCATTCAATGAGGTCCATCCTCCATCAGAATCAATAGAATGTAAATATTCTTTTGAATTTTTCCAGATAAGAAATCCATTGACCCCAAATATGGAAACATTGATAGAGAGAATTACTCCTTTTCAATTGGTCTCTGGAACAAGATGAACTTATAGAATAAAAAACAATTAAACAACAAAATAATTTTGATCAATGATCAAAAATTCTAAAAGGAATAACAAAATAAATGCACTTACTTACCTGCAGAATTTTGTATATCATAGATGGCATCTAAAATTATGTCAATAGAAGTAAACACTTATGGAAAACAATATCCAAAAATAATATTTTAGTGACATAATGCAAAAAATAGTTAAAACATTTAAAATACTTGGCTCATATTCCTAACCCATCAAGACATGGATATGATAAACAAAGCTCCGGTCTTTCTATCCCTCCCCTGAATATTCATCAATAAGATTCTGCTTGAGTTTCATTTCGAGCAAAAGATATTTGATCCTTCTCCTTTAACATGACACTTCATCCTGTGGAACATTTTGTGCCTTATTTTTCTTCTTTCTCCTTTTTTTGCTTCCTCTTCAAGCCATCCATATTACTTGTTCCCACAATTTTCACCTTTTTCATATTGTTAGTATCACCTTTCCACCTTGGCCTTCTATTTTTTCTTTGTTGTGGTTGTTCTGATTTTTGTGCAGCGTAAGACCTCAAAAAAGAACTTTTACTGGATCTTTATGAGTGTCATTATTAATCAAATTTAATTTTGAGGCCTTCTGCAAAGTCCTTTTAACTAGCTTCCCATCTACAAAATTGGAATTTGTTTTTGAACTATTGCTTGGATATCGTTTGTCTTCTAGATTGGAATCATTTATCAATTCAGATGCTTCGCCTGTCATTTTTTTTTTGTAAGAATTGAAGCAATATTATGAACATGTGACCATAGTTTCCTTTCCCTCAACCTGCCATAAATGTTTGTGGAATTGTTGGTCTTATGAATTTCAGCTTTAGGCCTTCACTCTGATGGTTTATTTGACAATGATTTCTTTCATGAATGATCAAGGAGTTATAGATTTAGATGTGTTGGGGATTCATATGACCATGTCTACATAGATTATCTAAGTTAATCAGTCTTCTGAAAATCAAGTGAAATTTAGATTCCTATTCCATAAACTATTAATCTCTACGACTACTCATTTTTCTACACAATCTGCGGCTATAACTTTACTTTTCAATTATGTTGAACAAATTTACCTTTTCACATCACATTGCATATTTTACCACAAGCTTCCTTTCTAATTTGCAATTAGACTTTCCTATTGTAATTCCCAAACTTCTTAGCTGGTTTTTATTGTTTGAAGACATGATTGTAAATTTTTTTCTTTCCTCCACAATAGAAACTACTTGAGACTGTTTTAACATGTCATGTATTAGTATTTCAGACTACTATTCGATTGAGATAAATAGTAATGATCTAGACACTCATATTGAGATCATACCTACCAATAAGTAGAAGCCATAAAGGTGTTTTTCATAGCCAAACATTTCTCTAAGTTCCTCGCCATAAAATTTGTAGACCAACATGCTGAGGAGTGCAACAACATAGGAAAAGCAAAGGGTGATCTAATTAAGTTGGATATACATAAAGCAACTAACAACTACTTCAATCAAATAACATCCCGAGAACAAATATGACTACTTTACATATAAACTTAAAATAAAGAGTTGTGTTACAAATTGTTCTAATCAACATAATCTACATCTCTTTAAATATGTCGTGGAAGAGTACACTGAAATGGATTGGAAATATAAGTTAATCCTTGACATTCAAAGCATAGTCACAATGGTCAACTAAACATTTACTCTCTTTGTAATGATCATTAGAAGGTGCAATAATTATTATTATTATTATATAAATTTGATGAATTAAATTACATTTATTGCTTTTGTTAATGACTTTATTACTTGTGACCAGATAGCACTTATTTTCAATGATATTATTTTAAGAATTCAAAATGTTGGTTTTCTTTACCCTACTATTATTGGACTTTTTCCAGTTGCTTGGTTGTCGTGTCTCCACTGGCATGGCGTACTTCTATTGGTTATGTGTACATAATGATGGAAAAGTAGTGGCAGGAGCCTCTATGAGGTGCAGTAGATATAGGTAGAAGTTGAGGCTATTTTTAGCCTTAGAGAGTTTCTATTTTCTAGACTTTCTTTTGTGTTTGTAAAAGAGTGTTTTTGTGTAGATTGTTGATTGTTTTCTTCCAGGTTTAGAATAGTTGGTTGTTCATGTGCTTTTTGTATTTTAGGAGGAACTGAACCTTAGGAGGTTGCACATGATTTTATTTGCTAATTGTTCTAGAAGTTGGGTGCTCTATCTAGGTAATCTCCTCTAGTTGTTTTGGAGGCTCTACCCTGGGCTAAATTTAGGGTTTGGGGTTACCTCTAAATTTAGGTTTTCTAAATTTGTAAAACCCTTTCTTTATTCATCTATAAAAGAAGGCAAAGTGGGTATTTGTATTCATTTAGTTTTTTGACAAATCTAGTGATTAGGAGTTAGGGTTTTGCACTGGAGCATTGTAATTTGTATTTCTTCCAGTCAATAAAATACACACTATTCTAGCTAAATTTAGGGTTTTGGGTTCCTCTAAATTTAGGGTTTCTAAATTTGTAAAACCCTTGCTTTATTCATCTATAAAAGAAGGAAAAGTGGGTGATTGTATTCATTTAGTTTTTGTGACAAATCTATTATTTGGTAGTTAGGGTTTCACACTAGAGAATAAAATACAGATGAAGGTTTGAGAGTTCAGATTTGTGTGAAATTGTAAATATTGTTCATATTTTTAGTGTGATGTATTTGTATTTTACAACATTTAGAATTACTGTTTTGGTTGGTGTATAGATTTTAAGCTTTTGAAATCTTAGGGTCTAAATTTTGAGTGCAAAATCTGTTACCGTGATCTGAAATTTAATCTGGTCTCAGAGCATGTTCACTAAAATCTTCGAGGACTCTTTGTATAGAATTTTTATAGATCAATTCAATGTGAGAGGGAGATGTTGGATAATTTTAGCAGGGGTGATGCTCAAGTGTCTTTTCTCTTTAGTGATTGAAGTGATCCAGGCCTGTGATAAGTTGTATAGTGTCATGACCTAAGTTCTCTAGTCATTGGAAGCTCTTTGTGACTGTGTGAGAGGATATTGCACCTATGATAGATTGCTGCAGGACTTGCTGATCTAGGAAAATATGTGCAATATTGGCCCTATATTACTCCAATAAGTTCATGGGAAATACTTTGTCAAATTCATGGTTCACTTAGACCAATTTTCACAAGATTTGGGAACGAGTGATGAAGTGTCTTGATCAAGCCATGCTCTTAGACCAAAACACCTTCTTTTTCACTGTCACAGTGGTTGAACTATTCAAGTGATTGGGGAGACCACCCTCATTGATCATCAACTTATCTCCTCTGCAATTTCATAAAGATCCAACAAGATGCTCATTCAAAAGACAAGTTTTATTTTCTTCGTCTTCAACATGCAAGTGGTGGCTATTAATTGGACAGTTTGTAACCTTTTTCCCAAACCACAAGGAACTAAAAGTTAGATATCAGGGCAATGTGATGCAATAGATCGAGTTATAGTATTTCCTAAAGGCTATAATTTACAAATAGTTGTAGTTAGACAAGAACACCACAAAGTTGTGAAGGAAGAGCTTGAAGAACTAAGTCAAACTTGTGGCTTACCCCCATTGATGAAAGAATACTTGAAGGTTGTTTTCATCAACAAAGTTTCCCAAAATTGAACAAGAGGATGAGGAGTCTAAGATTCACACAAGTGGTTGGATTTAGGGTTGCATCCTCAAGAAATTGCTTGAAATTTATACCTAGAACTGGAAATAGAACATTTTACTGTTGATATTAGGTGAGGAAATGCCCTAGAAGCATAATTTTATTGTTGTCCAGCTTTCATTCCTTGCCTAAAAATGCTTGTTTTATAGACCAATCTGCCCATATTTTATTTTGACTAATATGTTGTTGTAATTTGTTTCCATCTTTTCTTCAATTTGATGTAGCTTTCCTTCTACCCTCAATATCTTAGACGAATGTATACCAATTGATGATGAAATCATTTCGAGTTGTTCTAAATTTGTTCCCAATATAACTCATACAATCAGATGTTAGTAAATTATATCCAAAGCTAGAGAGAGTTAAACATATTGTTTCACTTCATTTGTTCACCATGCTCCCCCTGAGATCTTGCTCACTGCTATGGCTGTCAAGTCAGTTTAGCTGTCTCTCTCAAGTTCATCTATATTGTCTTATTAGGAGTCGTCAAACCCTCTGTCAACGTTTTTCTACTTCATAATTTTTTTTTTGATCTTGAGCTATCTCAACTATGTGATCAAGGGATACAAATGATTCCTTCAAGTGTCTTAGGTAGAATTAAAATTTATATCTTATGTTGTAGCTTCTTGCAATTCCTTTATATATATGTCTAAAAGTATTTCTATAAATTACCACGAACTTGAAAAAAATGTGGCATCCAAGGATAAGTTAGAGAGTAGATCCTTCAATCTTCAGATTTAGCTGTGTATACTTTCCTGCTCCCCAAAACTAATTGTGTACACACTGCCTTTGCATAAGTCTTTCAAGACATATATATAGACCTTTGTTGAGATTGTATTTAGATATATATAAATGAATATGGATTAACATTCTTCATCTAATATTTGCTTTAATGTCAAAGGTGCATATTCTACAACAGTATGTGTCAAAAGTTTGAATGAAAAAAAAAATTATTGGCTTCCTTTTAGTCAATTCAAGTCGAAATGTGCTTTTTGTGAATTCTGCAGTAGCATATAATCAAAAATTTGAAGAGTGTCAATATCATTAGATACAAATGCTTCCTAAAACCTCATTAGTTCTATCTAGTTTATACCTTGTTGCTTCAGGTCCTAGGCTTCCTCGTATCATTGTCCTCTTGTGACTCGAGTTCAAAGAGAAATTAAACATACAAACTTCTTCCTAATAAACTACTGCTATGTGTTGTCATCATATTCAATATGTTGCTTCAAAGGCTGTCACTTTATCGGCACTTCATCAACAATAGTATGTTGAACCCATGATATTTCATGATATAATGGAATCTATGGTTTAAAGAAGGTATTGACCCAAACTGATGAGCAATTACAGCTAGAAAACAAGATTTACATGTCTCATTTCTTTCAATAATCCCCATCTACATTTTCTTCGTAATCACTCTATTATTGTAGTGAAGGTAGTGTTTTCAGAACTTGTTTTTATTAAGTTGTTATTAGCCTAATTATTGTGCAATGTTTATGGAAATTTACATAGTCGAACTCTTGTAGGAAGCAAGTTTTGTAGTTTTTTTACCTCCAATAATGGCTGAAAATATGTTGCACTGAGATATGCATAAAAACTCACATAAAAATTCAAACTAGTCATCATGACCACCAGTGACATGATAACTCTTTCTCAGTGTAAGTAGATTTATTATGCCTAATAGTTCAATCACAATATTCGTAGAGTGCTTGTGTAATTTCCATAGATCTTTGTTGTTTTGTAATGCGCGTGTCTTACATTACCTGTTATATATTTTTCTTTGGTTGTTTGATAACTTAGGCTTATAAATTATGTGGTGGAATTTTTTGAGGGAACCAAGGATTGCAATCATCTACCTCTAGCACACAAACAACCAGTTCATTGAACTTGCCTCAGGGAAGTGTAAATATTTTGGCATTTGTCCTCTTGAAATAAATATGAACCATTTTCTTTGTTCTTTGTGTTCGTCTCTGTTTTTAATATGTAAGGAGAACTTAACATCTTCATAAAATAAAATCAAAGCAGTGGACATTGATACTGTTTTAGGGTGTCCCCCCATAATTGTTAAAAATGAACAAGGTGAGTATTTTATTCTCACTGGAAAGAAGAAAATATTTAGTTTGTTTTGGTCAAAGCCTCCAACATTCCCATACTACACATGAGACTTGAACTGAAGCCACATGGAATCTGTAAGTGGTGCTCCAAATCTGATGGGGTGCCTTGTGTCCTATGTGTCTAGGAAGAATTCCTTAGTAGCCATATGTTTGAGAAGTACATAAGTTGTATCTTAGACATACTAACCTTGAAATTTATGTAAATACCACATATCCACACTTTCTCCTTATATTTGACTATGGTTGACTACATGTATACAGGATATTTTCTGGAAATAGATTTTTTGAGAGTACTATGTTTAGTAGCAACTTGGAGCACACTAGATCTTCCAGCCTTGGTTTAGGATGATTCCAAAAGTCTGGGTTATTCTTCTTGGGGTGTTTCAGAAGAAACTTAATATTTAATAAATAGGTATTTGCTTGGAATGATATACCTTACCAAGTTAATACATTAGAGTTGATAAATGGAAATGAATGCTCAATCATTGTCGAGACTTATTGATCTTTGTGATAAATGTTTCAGTGTGAAGGAAGGTCTCTTTTGCCTGCATACCCATATTTGTAACCAATGGGTACACATTGAGTAAATGAATGCATAGACTAAAGTGTAAGACACATCCCAGTTTGCATCTCAAATGAAAGCAGAATGTTTGGCAAATGACAAATCAGGTAATTGATTTAGAGAAGCAATGTTCACTCAGAATTGAACTTGTCTATGACCAATTATATCACATGTATTTTGATCTTGTCAGTGGAATATTATGAAGAGGACAACATTTTGGGGTTCATTTTAACATTTGATATATACATAGGCTGGTGTTTGCTGCTAGAATCTGAACTGAGTATGAAAATTGATTGTCTTGTCAATTGTAGGAAAGGGGATTAAGATTATATCCTAAGTCAGAGTTTCCATTGCACTTTACCGATATAGTGAATCAAGAGAGAATGATTTTTAGTGAATTTTTGTTCTCCATAGTTGAGTGATTGCTCTTTTGGTATCCTAAAGTAGGTATATTGGGTTCAAACATGGAAACTATATGTTTTGTAAATAAGTTAATAACATCCAATCTTCTGAGTGGTTTATCTTCTAACAAAAATTGTAGCATACTAAAGATCCCTAATAAATAAAGTTGGGTGGTACAAAGCAATTTTTAGTGGCACCATGCAAAATTGACAGCTATGTTGACCTATTCATCGATCTGCATTAGCCAAATTTATATCTTCAAGTGATATAGGACATGGAAGAAAGTATATGGTTGTAAATTTTCTTGTAAATTGTGGCTTTGTTATTAACACAAAGAACCCACATTCTTCTAAGAGAATCAAGTTTAAGTAATTGAAGTTGATACAAAAAACAAAGGTGAACTGTGCACAATTACGTAAGTAGGCCAGTTGACAAAGAGAAGAGTTGTAATTCTTCTATATATGGTGATTTTGTGTATGCACATAGAATCCATTTTATTGTATATGCCTTAAAAGAATCTAGTTAATTGATTTAATCCTGTGCAAGAAACAAATCTGATTTTTTCTCACTTATTGTATATGTTTCACATTGAGAAATTACAAATGAAAAAAGAAGAATAAGAGGAATCGTGGATTCTAGGGAACAATCAAGGGTCACATAGAAATATTATAGTAAATTTTCTTTTTAAGAAAATCATAAAACTATCTTTTTTTTTTACATTTTAATTTATTTATTTTGTGAGTGGATTTGAGAAGCAAGTAATAAATTGGTTTTTTGATGGTGGATTTTAGGAAAGTAAGAGAATTGGTATTTTTGGGTTGATAATTAGTATTAAGCCTTTAAGGAATGAAATAAGGAACACCCTAACATTAACACAATACACCCCTTTGTTTGTGGGACAAGGGACCCCCTCTATCTAGCCATTTGATTGCTACATGTTCTTAACCATTAGGCCCACTCAAGATGTGCTTCAGAGTCAAGACAGGCTAGAAAATATGCAATCTCAAGTTACAGGGTTGTATTTATGGTAATTGAGTTTTGAAAATATTATTTTCTTAGCTGTTATTCCTTATCGGGTCCTCCAACAGGAAACAAGAGTGATAGTGAGGTCAGTCAGAAGATGAAAACTAATTAATGTTGACTAAAAGGTAATTTAGTATGTATACAAGGTTTCCCGTTGTAACACTCAGCTACCGGAAAGGTGAGTTTGATAATTGTGATAGAATTATAGGAAAATCGACATAGAAAATATAAGTATATTGTTGGTTGGAAAGGATTGCTGCAATTTTCATGGGTTTCATTGAGGCTCCTTTACATACTTCTATGTCCAACTCAATGATTAGAACTTTTAGATGTATAAAATGCATGTGGAGAAGACTCCATGGGGGCTAATTGCCCCCATTTGTCTAAAACTCCATGGGGTCTAATTGCATCTGTTTTGTCAGTTATACTATTATTGAGGCCCTTAAGGATAGTCCATGCATCCCAATAGATATTTAGAGTGAGAACTAATTTGCAAACATATTTGAAAAAAATTGTGACCTTCACAATTATGTTGGTTCTCATGCTATCTGTAGATGACTGCAACTAGTGATCTGCATCAAATAAACAATGCACATTCTTGGCTTCTAGGCTTGATTTTTTTCGGCTTTGATATATTATGTGTCACTGTGATCAGGTGTCAACTGAGACACACTCCTCGATATGTGAAAAAGTCCCTCACAAATTCAATCCAATTGCTAAATACTCCATTCACATTTCTCCTTGAAAATAAGGCTCATTCAACTGATACAAATATGAAGTTTAACTGTATAGGGTTAAATTGAGTGAATAGAGTGCATGCTAAGTCCTAATTGTGTAAGAATGGCGGTAGTTCAACAATGCTATGCTTTTCTAACTATGGAGGTATGCAAAAACCACAAAATAGAAGTATAATCCATGTCATACAAACATGCTTTGGGCAATGTACATGCATGTATATCTATCCACCATCAAAGGACTATCAACATTTCCCTTAGTGACCTCTTGATTGGAGCATACAATGGTGATTTAAATATTCTTTAGATTTGAGTTATGAAATACCAACACTATCCAAAACATAGTTTTATATGCCCCTTTACTTCACAATACTCCAAAAGAAAGGGATATATATATTTGTGCATGTGTCTATTAAATTCAGCTCCACACAGGATTATAGTGCCTTCAAACCCTATGCACAGGTTGTAGGTTTCACTACCATCAAAAGGAGAATGTTCAAGCATCAAAAGAATGCCAATCCAACAACCATTATAATAAACGACTCCCAGCATATGTACTTAAACTCTTTTCCTATTGGTGCCTCCATGTGGATTTTCTTTCAGTAGTTTAATTTATGTAATGTGACGCTAGAAGCAATTTTTATTACATTGGACTAAAATCCTCTTGTGATTTTTCCAACTGGTCACTAGACCCACCAATAACAATTCTAGTTAGGTTGATCGTAAATTGGAAAGGTTATTGTGCCTATTCAATATGTATAGATACACTAGAATTTGTGATTCTGAACGTACTGGGATAATTTGAAGCTTGGGTTTGTTAAGTGACCCAATTCCTTTAGCTTAAAATTAGTTTGTTACACCTAATTGAAGTTTATGTCCTTTGTTTTCTTTCCAAATACCACTATAGAAAATAATATTATAATATTGTTGTTGCTAGTGTTGGAAGTATTGTGTGAAGGAGCTAATTTATCGTACTTTTCACAATTGATCACTTTATAAGCATTACCCTAGACAAACTATTTATGGCATTACTTTATGCAATTCTCCTTCTAGCTGCCAAATATCAAGCACTCTTAGTCATTTTGTCTCTTTGTGGATGCATCATATATTCTAAATCATTGTATTATTTCCCTTGGATGTGTTTACTATGGTCCAATCAAAGTTCAAACAATAATTCACAACAATTGTCAGAATTCCATATGCTAAGCTGGATTATCAACATTTAATTTCAATTTCATAAAAGCATATAGATAGGATCACTAAAAGAAATAGTATCACAAGAACAACACATATTTATCCTGGGAAAACCTTAATGGGAAAAACCCAGCAAAAACTTCCTCAATATAGATGCGCCAAAAGATAAAAGGTAAAACCTAAAACTGATCCTCCTCCTTCTGTAGATACAACTCTTTCTCTCTCTTATGCGCTACACAAGTGAGTGAGTGTGTCTCAAATGAGAGGAACCTCACTCTATTTATATTCTTTTGTTCACTTGACATTTAACCTAGTTATGTAGGCTCGAGTAAACTTAACTCAGTTATGTAGGATCAAGTATACAAAACTGGTCTAACTTAATATAATAATATATTTCGGAGGGTACTAATGACCCAACTTACAACAGAGGTGACTTCCTCATGAATCTTAGTAATTCTCCTGATAGGAACATTGGGGTGCAAATAAATAGAAATGATTCTCCTGATAGGAACATTAGGGACCAATAAAATATGTTTAGAATATTCTTTGAAGTTACAATAATTCAACACCCCCCCTTAATGAGAAGGGTATTATACAACAACAATAACAACAACAACAACTGTAGGAGAGAGAGGAAATAATAAACATCATCAGGGTGATACATATATAAATCATTGGAAGCTTTTCATCATATTCAACATATAGTCTTCATCTTCAAATTTCAGCATCAACAACACGCTGACCGCTCGACCGACAGCATCATTTCGATCAGCAACATCATCATATGTACTTTTGATCATCATCATCATCATCATCATCATCATCTTACTTTGAAATTTTAATCAGCAACATTATCATCATCACAATTTTATCTTTTGATCAACAATCATCATCATCATCATACTTTGCTCTTTCGATCAACAACATCATCATCATCACATTCTAATATTTCAATCAACAGTCATCATCATCATCATACTTTTCTGTTTCGATCACAAACATCATTATCATGACATTCTGATCTTTTGATCAGTAACATCATCATCATCAGCAACAAGATGCAATCCACAATACCAAGATGAAAGTCTTCGGATCACTTTTGGACTTAACATCCAAGGATGATGCAATCCTACGACATTCTCGAGGACCGAAGTCACTAGATCCGTTCTGAACAAAATTTCAAGGATGATACAATCCTACCACATTCTTGAGTACCGAAGTCAACAGATCAGTTCTGAACAGAAGTTCAAGGATGATACAATCCTACCACATTCTCGAGTACCAAAGTCACCTGATTAGTTCTGAACAAAATTTCAAGGATGATACAATCCTACCACATTCTTGAGTACCGAAGTCATCAGATCAGTTCTGAACAAAATTTCAAGGATGATACAATCCTACCACATTCTCGAGTACCAAAGTCACCAGATCAATTTTGAACAAAATTTCAAGGATAATACAATCCTACCACATTCTCTAGTACTCAAGTCACTAGATCTATTCTGAATAAAATTTCAAGGATGATACAATCCTACCACATTCTCGAGGACTGAAGTCACTGGATCCGTTCTGAACTGAATTTCATGGATGATACAATCCCACCACATTCTCGAGGACCGAAGTCACTAGATCTGTTCTGAACTAAAGTTCAGGGATGATACAATCCCACCACATTCTCAAAGACCAAAGTCACCGGATCTGTTCTGAACCAAATTTCATGGATGATACAATCCCACCACATTCTCAAGGAAAGAAGTCACCGTATCTGTTCTGAACCGAAGTTCATGGATGATACAATCCCTCTTCATTCTCGAGGACTGAAGTCACCAAATCACTTTAGGACAAGTGTCCCAGGATGATACAATCCCACCGCAACATCAGTGCTCCCCCTTTCGAGGAAGGTCTTTCTGAACAACACCAAGATTGTCTCGAAAGTGCTTGAACTTTACCTGAGACAGAGGCTCTATCAACACATCAGCAACTTTTTCATTAGTACTCACATAATGGAGCTTTATGGCTCCCTTCTATATAATATCTCATATGTAGAAATACCACATTTCTATGTGCTTCGATCTATCATGGAACACTGGGTTCTCTGAAATATTTATACAACTTTGGTTATCACATAGAATCTCAGTAGTATCCATCTCCATGTCAAAGAGACTTGACATTAGCTTCCGAAGCCGTATGGCTTCACAACTAGCAGAGAAAGCTGCTATGCATTCTACTTCGCTCATGCTAAGAGAAATACTGGACTGTTTCTAGCTAAACCATGAAATCATAGCAGACCCCAGACAAAAGCATCCACTTGATGTGTTTTTCTTGTCTGAGACACTTCCATCCCAATCTGCATCTATTTAGCCATACAATCTGTAATCATGGTTTCCATCATAGTATAGACCAAATTCTATATTCCCTTTCGGATATCTCATCACATGTTTTGCAGCTATCAAGTGAACACGTCTAGGTTAAACTAGATACTGACTTAAGGTGTTCACAACAAAACAAATGTCTAGTCTGGTATTTGTTAGATACAACAATGAACCAATAATCTCTCTGTATTGAGTCATGTCCACTAACATTGACGATTCATTAGCTAACAACTTTAGGTTGGAATCCATGGGTGTGGCCATGGATTTACATTCCAACATATCAAATATTTTCAAAACTTCCACTGCATACTTTCCCTTATTGAGAAAGGTTCTTTCTGAGTTCTTCCATACTTCCAGACCTAGGAAATAATGCATTAGATTAAGGTCTTTCATCTCAAATTCTTTAGCGAGCTTCTTCTTGCATTCTACAATATGTTTCCCATTCCCTGTCAGAAATAGATCATCCACATATAGTAATAGTATGACAGGTTCATCTTCTATAACCTTGAAGTAAAGGTTAGGATCGGCTTTACTCTTTGAAAATCCCATGCTCGATTCCATACCAATCTTTGGGAGCTTGCTTCAGGCCATACAATGCCTTCTTCAACTTGCATACATGAGTTCCTCTGTATTCAACCTCAAATCCTTATGTTTGTTCTATGTATACTTCTTCTTCAATCACACCATTTAGTAAGCCTATTTTTACATCCATCTGGTGTAAGCCCCACTTCATTATGGATGCAAGTGCCATGATGGCTCTAATCAAAGTATACCTTGCTACTGGTGCAAATGTTTCTTCATAATCAATTCCGCCTTTTTGAGAGAAACCTCTAGCCAAAAATCTAGCCTTGTACTTTTCTATACTTTCGTCAACTGTATGTTTTATCTTGTAGATCCATTTGGAGGATACTACACTCTTGCCTTCTAGTTTGGGAACTATATCCCACACATCGTTCTTCATTATTGACTGATATTCTTTAGTAATTGCTTGTACCCATTCTTTCTTCTGTACAGCTTCTTCATAGTTTGCAGGTTCTTGATCTACAAGATCACATATCAAAGATAGATAGTTGGAAAATGTTTTGGGCTTCTTACTTACCCTTGTGGAGGATTTAGGATCTCCATATATTTCTTCTTCTTGTATAATTCCTCTTGTCCAAGCACGATTTCTGTTTCATGATATCTCCATCATAGGAGGTTCTTGTGGTCCTGTCATATCATGTTCTTCAAGAGCTTCATCTTCAAGGAGGAGTGTAGTCTCTACATTTCTTGCGGGTGCATATTCCTCATACACATATTCATGTTGGAATTTTCTGGATCTCTTGAGAGTTTCTTCTTCATCGAATGTTACATCTCTACTAATTTCCATGTGATGGAATCCAGGAATGTAAATTCTGAATGCCTTCGATACTTCACAGTATCCAACAAATATCCCCTTCTTTCCGGAAGGGTCAAACTTGGTTCTTTTCTCTTTTGGTATATGAATATATAATGGACAACCAAATATTTTTAGGTGACTTACCTTAGGATTATTTCCCATGAACATCTCTTCTAGAGTCTTGAATCCAAGAGAACTATGATATATTCTATTATGTATGTAGACAATAGTTCTTTCTTCTTCTGCCCATAGATGCATTGGAAGATCTTGATTAGATATCATTGTCTTCACTTCCTCCATGATGGTTCTGTTCTTTGTTTTCGCAACACCATTATGTTGAGGATTGTAGGGAGTGGTTAGTTCCCTCTTGATTTTGGCATCTTTACAGAAGGATTCAAAATCATTTGAAGTATACTCTCCGCCATTGTGTATGTAATAGTTCACTAGGTTTAGTAGACTCATGAACAAGGGTTCTTTCTAAATGTCCCTTGAGTTTATACATGCCTCCTTCTTCTTCACCGATAACAACTGCATCTATAATTTTTTTTCCTTTGGTCCACATGAGTACTTGGCCATCTATGAATGCAACTATGAATCCTTTTTTTTATCTAAAGATGAGATAGAAAATACATTCTTCTTTATACCATGTACACACAATACTTCTTTCATCCTCAGGGGATTTCCTTAATCAAGCTTGTATCTTGCTTCTCCAATTGCTTTGATCGAATATTGATAGTCATCTTCTAGAGATACTTTCTGAGGAGAGTTATTTTCTTCAAGTCTTGATAGGTTTTTATTTTGTCCTGTCATGTGCTTTTGAAGAGCCACTATCAATGAGCCAAGTGTCCTCTTCAGGTGTTATAGATCCAAAGAGTGCAGAGAATAGTACATACTCTTTTGCATCCTCTTCTCTTGCTTTCTTTCTTGGAGGTCCTTCCTCTTCTTCTTCTTCATCCTCATCTTCAGCTAGATGAGCATGATGTCTTTTGTTATTGTTGATCCTCTTCTTGTATTCTTGTCTCTTCATAAGACAATTTCTGGCAATGTGTCCTATCTTATCATAATGAAAACATTGAAATCTAGAGTATTCCTTACTTGGAGGAGTTTCTCTTGCTCTTTGGATTCTTCTAGGAGGTTGACACTCCTTGTGGTTTCTCTTCTTGAAGTTAGGTTGAATTCTTCTTATTTTGGTATGAGTGGATAGGGATTGATCATCTTCCTTAAGTAGAGCTTCTCTTTTTTCCACTCTAGTCTCCTCTTAAATACAATCTTCCCATACAACATCAAAATTCAATATTTCCTTCCTGGCACACATCATCTGGATGAATGACTCCCCGGGTCTAGTGAGACCATTGAGGGCAGTCATAACCAACTCATATTCATCAAGTTTGTCTCCAATGGATTCTAGTTTTTCCTTGAAATAGGATACCCTTGTGAAGTAGTCCTGGATGGATTCTCCATGACTCATCTTGGTGCTCTTCAGTTGAGCTCTTAGATTCATCTTTCTGTTGATGTTTCTTCCTTAATACATTCTTGATAGCGAATCATACATTTATTTTGGATTCTTATTGGATGGCACTTGATGGATCAAGTGATCCTTGAGAGTTTCAACAATAATCCTTTGTGCCCTAATCATATCCTTCTTGTGCTTCTCCTTAGCTTCAGCTTCTTCAGGTTCTGCAAATTCATCTTTGATATAATTATCAAGATCCTTCTCTTGGAGAATGAGGCCAATCCTGTATTTCCATGCTCGAAAATTCTCGATGCCTTCTAGTTTGTCTTCAAGCTTAGTGATTGGGGCCATCTTGTAAGAAAGTCACAAAAAAATTGAAATATGCAGAATGAGAAATTGAAATTACCAGGAAATGTGCTTGAATGAGGCGAGTTGACTGGTGTGCTTGGTTTCTGGAGATCTCAAGTCTTCACCTTTCAAATATGACTTGCGAGATTTAGTGCTACATCTCTTTACAGTTTTTTGGTTCTGTAGTTTTCTTGGTGAGTTGTCAAACTAGGGTTTGACTTTCCCAGAGATCTAGCCACTAAAAAATTTCAATCTAGGGATCAATAGATGTGCTCTAAGAGGGCACAAATTTCCATGCAATCAGTTTTCCAAAATTCATAATTTTCCTGAAACCCTAATTTCTTGTCGAGGAGAGAGAGGGGTCTTTTCCCTTGTGAAAGATGTCTTATTCAGGTCAGATCTGATACCATGTTAGAATTCCATATGTTAATCTAGATTATCAGAATTTAATTTCAATTTCATAAAAGCATATAGACAGGATCACTGAAAGAAATAGTAACACAAGACCAACACAGATTTATCCTGGGAAAACCCTAATGGGAAAAACTGAGCAAAAGCTTCCTCAATATAGATGCCCCAAAAGATAAAAGGTAAAACCCAAAATTGATCCTCCTCCTTCTCTAGCTATAGCTCTTTCTCTCTCTCTATTATGCGCTACACAAGTGAGTGTGTGTGTCTCAAATCAGAGGTGCCTCACTCTATTTATATTCTTTCATTCACTTGACATTTAACCCAGTTATGTAGGCTCGAGTAAACTTAACTCAGTTATGTACGCTCGAGTAGACATAACAGGGCCAACTTAATATAATAATATATTTCGGAGGGTAGTAATGCCCCAACTTATAATGGAGGGGACTTCCTCATGACTCTTAGTAATTCTCCCAATAGGAACATCAGGGTACAAAGAAATACAAATGATTCTCCTGATAGGAACATCGGGGACCAATAAAATACATTTAGAATATTCTTCGAAGTTACAATAATTCAACAACAATTTGATAATTTGTTCATTATATACTGTCTTGGAGGACATGATACAAGAAGCAATATGGGTGGTGCTAGTAACTCATTTGGTCATGCTTGGCATTCTTGGAACCATTGTGTGAGAATCTAGCATGAAATATTATTTTTCAACCTATTCCATAGATTTATACCACATGTCTGTATAGTGTATCAATTAAGAAAAATCCCCAGGTCCTATAGTGTTTTAGAATATTACACATTTTATGTAACCACCCTTAACTTATAGAAATCCTTTTCCTATACAATGCTTTTCATGGAAAATTTGTTTATGTGATATCCTGGAAGAAGTTATTTGAGCAACATTTTCCTAAGATCTAGTGAAATCTTAAATGCATTTGTGCTTTGTTTATTTTTTCACCTTTAGTAGCTTGTGTGCATGATTGGATTTCACATTTTCCTTTTGTACTTGCATTTAAAAGGGGACTACCATCCTATCTAGTGTCATTCCTATCTTTAGAGAGTATTCATACACTATATTGGATCTATTAACTATATCCTCCTAGGAATATCACAGTTAGTGTCAAGGCTTATTTTATCCACACTAAGAAGGTACAAAAGTTTTCATAGCTTCAAGATTATTTTTGTGATATAGATATAGCAATACTCTATGTAATTGCATATGCACTTAATGTTGTTAATACATAACCTATACTCAATTAGGTTGTGGTCTAAGACAATTGCGTTGGAATAAAATATTATAGAGCACTTTTTCTAATTGTCCAAGTATGTGTTCACTTTGGAAGTGCAAATTTTTTTCTTCTCTAGTTTGGATTTCTTAGTATTAATGTAGTTCTATGGTATAACTAATTTATCCTCCCCTCTTTAATATTTTTTTTCCAAGAATTTACCTTTACTGAATATCTATTCTTGTGTTTTTTGCTTGGCCTTTAACATCATCTCTTCCTTTTCCCCACAAAAGTTGCTCCCTATTATTACACAGATGTGTTTGATAACCAACTTTTTCAAAGGTGCTTGTTTGTATATTAGCAAAATTTTCAAAGTTGAAAGAGTTTGTGAACCACCTTGAAGTTTTTGTGATAAATAGGTCCTTGCATTAACAAATGACTGGAGTTAAAGAAAAACCCTATAAAGGCCCATAAATGGAAAAGATAGAAATATTGGTGTATCATGCATGCTATATTATGAATATCATTAGAGAGTAGGTGATATAAATACATAATTTCAGATTCATGTATTCAAAATTTCAACCCTATTGCATCCTCTATGTTCCTTTTGAAAATCTCAATAAAATTATTGTATTTGGATTGCTTGCTACACATTATCAATATTTAACGTAAAAAAGGGATGTCGTGGTGATGCGAAAATTAAGTCCTAAACTGACAAACATACCTATCAACTTTCAATGAAGTTGCTATACTAGTGACGGACATTTTCATCGCTAATATAGCAAGTTCATTGTAACTTGCTAGGTATAGGATTTCTTCACTACACCAATGTAACCCTTGTTGCAGAACCCTTATTTTTTTTTAATATAGCCTTTCATCGTTATAGCGACGAATGCTTCGTCACTAAAACCATGAATGCATCATCACTAGAACGATAACCATTCATCTCTAGACCTAGGGAATGTCATCGCTATATCCATGAAATGTACATCACTCCACCCACGAAAATGTTGCCGCTAGAAAGATAAAAGGTCGTCATTAGACCCACGCAACTTCGCTGCTAGACCCAAGGAACTTTTTTGCTAAACCAATGAAATGTTCGTTGCTACACCCACAAACACATCATCGCTAGACCGACCCACATTCATCATTAGACCCACAAAATGTCACACCCCGGTTTTGACCCCGTTTGCATGATGTATATATTGTAATTAATCGTGGTGAGGAGCTCAAGGCAAAAGCCCCACCATCGATTTGGTTTTGTATGTTTCTGCAATAGGGGTAGTTGATGATGGTCTATCGTGCTATGTGGCACATTATAATTTGGCATCATGTAAATACACATCAAATAAAATAAACCACAACCAGCTACGGTAGTGCAACGCGGAATGAAAAGGGCATGATTCCAAAGGATAAGGGGTGGGGGATGTCAAACCTTGGTCTATGGGAGAAAAACCCATGTGTTTCCACCTTGTTTTGATTTGCCATCTTCCCTTGTCAACCTCTTTAATGTTTGTTGAGATTAGTTGAGGGCATTTATGGCTGAGTAGTGGTGGGTGTGGAGGACTGTCAGTCCTTGCCCATGTTTCCACTCCACCAGCGGATTCTTCCTCCTCACGTCGCATGGGAAGAGGGGGCATTGACTCCATTCTCCCATGACGGTGCTCTCCCCATTCCTCCATTTTGGTTGTTCATCCATGCGCGCATAGGAAGGTCTGTTCGTTCCTCATGGTGGTCAGCTCACCCTCACGCATAGAGAGTTGTTTTCTCTCACGCAGGGACGTGCAGGCAGTTGGGCCTGGTCTCCATTTTCATGGTTGTGGTCTGTGGAAGTTTCCCCTTCATGCAGGGAGTGCATTCTTCCTCACGCACAGATTGGGAGACTGTAATTTCTTCCCAGCGCGGTCTGTGTAAGTCTTTATCCAGGAACTTCGACTATGTAAACTAGGGCTGTTGTTTTCCCCATGTTGCTGGTAATGTATACTAATACATTTTTGGGATTGTTGTTTTCCCATGCCATGAGTGGTATTTGCTATTATACTTTGGTGCTGTTGAGAGTCCGTCCTCTTTCCATCTCAGACTGTGCATGTGTGTTCACTTCTTCCGTTGTGGGACTGTTGTCTTCCCCATGTTGTGGTTGGCTGTTGATTGCCACATCTGTGTCTGAGTCTCCCATGGCTATGCTGGGAATGCTATTTATTATCCCTTGTGGACTGTGGTGTGTTGCTGTCATTTAGTGTGGGGTTGTGGTTGCTGAAGTACCCTAGTTTGGGTGTTGTTGCTGAGTTGTTTTGGCCACGCTAGGGCCAAGAACAACTCTGATTTGTCTTATCACTTGAGCTGTGTTTCACCTGTTGGTTGGGACTGTCACCTGTCGGTTGTCCTTGCCTTCTTCACAGGGAAGTGAAGGGATTGTTTTTGCTGCATGTATGCAGCGGTTGGTCTTCAGACTGTGCTGGCTTGGCCGATTGTTGAAGGCCTGGTAAACCTAGTGGTATTGGTTTGCTGATTGTGTCCCTTGGCTATGTGTAAGCCTGCATTGACCCTTATTCCTAGAGGAATCATGCCCAGGTCGGGGGTGGCAGTGTTGCTGAGAGATTGATGAGCACGCTGGTCTATGGTTGGGTGGAATGTTGCAACGACGTAGCTGGTTGCAGGATTCTTCATCAAAAGATAAGTACTCATGACTGTTTCATCTCTGCAATTTAATCTACTATGTTGACGACAAATGAATTATGATGAACCCTTTGCATGATGGAATGCATCTTAGTATGCATTGTGTTTAAGCATGGAACGTATCTGTTGCTTCCGCTGATTGATGAGGAATTATGCTTTGATCTTAGTATGCATTTGAATGTATGATTGATGAATTATGCAATCTTTGCATCTGGTTATGCATCCTGTATATGTTATGTTTAAGTTTTAATTCAGCATTTAATCCTTGTTCATGTTCATGGGGCTGTTTTCCCATATGCATTGTTGTTTGGTGTTCATCGTGTCCTCTTCGCCGGTCTAAGGGATGGGGATGTGACAAAGTGGTATCAGAGCTCATGTTGCAGCATGGGCCTGAATGGACCACCAAGGTGCAGTGACAGAAGCAGAATTTCCTTATGCCCAGCAGAGATCAGAATTGAATGACTGGAAAAATTCAAGTTCAAAAATTTTCTAAGCGTCGAGCTCATCGGGTCATCGGAGGACTAAATGGGAAGTTCCCCCGATACGTTAGAAGATGTAGTCGGAAGGCCATCCGACGAGGCGTAGCAGCGGAAAGGAATTTTGAGAAAATTTGTCTAAGTGTGGGCAGTCGAAAGACTTAGCACGATTGACTTCCGACGTAGCGGAAGGGTTAGTGGTTTGAACTTCCGATGTAGCGGAGGAGCTAGACGGAAGTGTACCCGACGGGAACCGTTGGATGGAAAATCCAAATTTTTCTAAGTGTTGGAACGGTCAGCTCGTCAGAGCACTAAACAGAATGGACCTCCGATGTGGCGGAAGAATTAGATGAAAGCGCATCCGACAGAGAGCAGTGAAAGAAAATCGCGGAAACTTGTCTAAGTGTCCGTCGGAAGAAAATAGCTCTTCGAGCATTCGCAGTTGTGGAAGTCTAAATGACTATGCACCCGACGGAAAAGTCATCCGACCACTGACGCCGTGAAAGAATTTCTAAAATTCTTCTAAGTAAAGAAATAGTTGACTATCGGAGGAAGAAAGTGCTCATGCGCCCGCCATTGCGGCATCCAAAAGCACTAAGTGTTTCGATGAGAAGCAACCACCGACGCCGAAGTTTAAAATTTTTCTAAGGAAGGAAAACGTCGGCCAAATCGGAAGAAGATAGTGGTTCCGCGTGCCGCCGTTGCGGAAACTAAAGGCACTAGCCTGCCGATGAGAAGAGACTACCGATGCCGGTTAGAATTAGTTCACAGATTGGAAGAAGAATGAAGTTGGTGGGCCGCCGTTGCGGTTGCCTAAATGACTAACCACCCGAAGCACAAGACATCCAACAGCCGATGAGAAAAAAATTTGTTCAAAAATTTTCTAAGGCAAGAAAACATCAGAGATTGGCGGAATTTAGTGGTGAACATCGGCAAGATGTAGCAGACGATGCGTTGCCGTTGTGGCTGTTGGTGGAACTAATTCGCCGATGAAGAAGAAGTTAAGGGAGCCGATTAAGCGGCGAAGAAGGAAGAAAGGGAAAAACTTTGAAAAGTTGAAATTTTTTCTAAGTATAGCAAGCATCGGAAAAAATTAGAGGATTGGACTGCTGATACCTCGGAAGCTTAGACAAATGGGTTCCGAAACGTCAGAAAACTTTAGAAGATCCAATTGTTGATAGAGCTTAGTCGTTCCGATTTTCGACGAACAACAGAAGATGTTAGCTGTTTGGGGCTTCGAAACAGCGGAGGAATTGGTGGTTTTGATCGCTGAAACGTCGGAACAATTAGTGGTTTGGAGAGCCGATTCTGCGGAAAGATTAGTGGAAATGGGAGCCGATTGTGCAAGGGGAAATTCTGAGTTTTCAAGTGGGATTTTTCAGAATATTTCAGGGGTTTTTCAGTAAAATTCTCAGTGGTTTTCAGTGGATTTCAGGGCTGAAAAGGAGAAGAAAAATCCTAGGTGGCTGAAGTTGGCGCCCAGACCAAAATGAAGTGGTGTGTAAAAATGCCGAGATTTGGTGAAAGTCTTCATTCTTAGAAGTGGTGTGGTTTTCACACCCGAGGTCGGAATGGCGCATGTGAATACGCGTTGGAAATATTATCCAGTAGGGAAAAAGGGTAAGTCACCAGAATCTGAGCATGGAGCAGCAAAGTGCTAATGATGGTCACTGCTATCAAATGGACAAATTTGGATAGTTGCATGCCCAGGGGTAGCAAGGACTATGAATCCAACCAACTGCAGTGTGGAAGAGGAATTCCATGTAAATATGAGGGATTTAAAAGGGAAGTTTTCATTAGACCCTATCTTGCTGATTATAACTACATTTCCTAAGTTCTGTGCTTGAAATGTATGAGAATATGTTTTGTATGAACCATTAATGATAATCATTGCTTTGATGTTGGCATTAGTGGAAAAACCAACGATGACATGGACCTAGCTGAATATGTTGCTGATGCTGATGAATGTGACCAGTGACCCTATGGAGAAAGGGAAAGGGCAACAAGTCCATAACAAAAGTTGGTGAGCAAATGCTGCAATCTCCTGCAAAGGACCAACCAAATTGTTCATGCCAAGGGTGTAAGTAGAACCCATGCAGGTGAGAGTTTGATTATGACAAATTCCATGGAATGGTAAAGGTAAGAGACCTCATACCATGTGGATGATTGAATATATAAAGGTGTCATGCCTATATATGTTGATGATATTGATTATAGTAATGCATCCTATGTGAAGTGGACATGGCTAGGCCATGGTATGTTGAATTCCTTGAGATGAGTGCATGTGATATTATCAATGACTAATGACTGAAATGATGAATTGATGACAATTCAGGAACCATTTCAAAGGTTGTTATGAATGCAGGATAGTCATGATCAATTGGCTGCCAGAAATGCTCTATTGAAGAGCAAGGTGGTATGAATGATACGCTTGTGAAGTAAGGAGTATCTAAACATTTCATTTAATTGCATGAATGATATGACTATACCTTGCAATTTTAGTATGATAATGATTGCATGAAATAAATGAGCTTTGATAATATTGATGTGACTAATAGTTGGAAGTATTTGAATTTTATAAATTCTGAAAATGCTTCGGTGATGGTTGTAGCAATGAAAAGGTTATATGCATCCAGACTTACCAAGTGTTTGGTTGATTGAAGCTCATGTTTCAGGTATATTATTTCGAGCATGGCAGTGAGAGGTAAGACCCTGACCAATGCCAGAATCTACCATATGGTATGCATCATAGGTTGTTAAAATTCGAGTTGTGAATTTCAGATTTAAGAATTGCTGACAACTACTAGTCACTATTGGCTTGTATAAGCTTGTGTTGGATGATTGAAGCTTAGGTTTCGGGTAGATTATTTCGAGCATGGCAGTGAGAGGTAAGACCCTGACCAATTCCAGAATCTACCATGTAAAAGAGCCAAACCTTATGAGAAGAGTCTCATAGTTGTAAAAGTAGTTGGTATGGGTTGTTAAATTTGAATTGTGGATTTCGGATTTAAGAATTGCTGACGACTACTAATAACTGTTGGATTGTATAAGATTGTATCAGGTGGACACATGGTAAGTGGGTATTCATGTTATGATAGTAAGCATGAAATTATAATGGGCATAGTAGTGCTGCTTACAAGAAACCCACAACTGAGCAAGTCAATTTCTGTAGTAGACAGAATTGCAAATTCCTAATGAATTTGATTACTAATGTCATTGCTTGGTTATGAAACAATCAATTTAGATTGTATTATCAGGTAATGATTGACCGTTTGGCTATTTGATGAATGTGTTAGGGATACACACTGCAAGAAGACCATGTGTGATGGCCTGTAGAATCCAAACTTCATGGGAAGGTTTTCCCTTAGAAATGGGTTTCGGGTGAAACACCATTGGACATTTTGGAAATGTCTCATCTGCACTACATGTTTGATAATAACATGAGTGAGATGGCATGGGTTATGTTGGCAAGACATGTGTGAATGTGAAATGCAAAAGGAGTTGGGATGGCAAACTGAGGGACTGTTAACTTAGGAAAGGAGCCTCCATTCCTCCTTAACAAAGGCATACTGGGACGGCAAATGGATAAGTGTTCTGTGACCCTTGCTAAGAATATGCATGCTTAATTGTTAAAAATTCCATATGCAGAACATGTTTTGATTTATTTCCGTGATGACTGATTGCTTGAGTATGAATAGGGCCTATATGACACACACCGGAGAAGAGTGCACACTTTTCCGATGTTGAGTCATGAAAGGGTTTTCAATATTAATTACACTCTAGGGAGTGGACACACTCCTGGTGTCTCAATACTTGATAGAGAATGATGAGAAATGTGATTACGGTTTTAGAGCAATAACGCTAATGAAGTTTGCTTGTATTGCTTTTGTTGCTTGTGTTGACAGGCTAAATAGATGCAGTTGGGTGTTGCACCCAAAAGGTAAAAGGTAAAAGGTAAAAGGTAAATGGTAAATGGTTGGTGTGAGGGGTTGCGGAGTAAGGGTTATTGTTGATATAAGTGTGTGCTGGTATAAGTGTATGTTGGGATGTGATATGCCTGAGGATCCATAGTAGATCATAGACCTGGAAATGGTCACGGTAAAAGTTCCAAGCCCAGTTGACATGATTGTGTACTGGCTGGACATTAATTATTTGATGTTGTGGAGCAGCCGGCGTGCTGACCTAACATCTAAGTCCATAGGCGATCCCAAGGCTTGCAAAGCGAAGCAAGATCCTGTGGACCAACGAGGAAACGCACAATATAGATAAGTATTGGATTATTTTGCTCATAAATATACATGTGTATATGATTGGTTATAATGTTTTAAGCTCTTGATCTAGAGATAAAAACTGATGAGAGTAAACTAAACATGTGAATCTATTCAATGTTTGGATATAGGTATCGCTGGAAGTGAGGATCATGAGAGCATCCTAGGGGTGCATGAGGACATGTGACGGTCTTGGAAAGCTCGGAATGAGCGGCAATGAAAAAAAAGGTGCTAGTGAGACCGTGAGTTTCCTAGCAGTCGAGACAAACCATGTGGAGAGACTCCATGGTTTAGAGGTCTGAAATGGACCAGAGACACTAAGTGTCATGACCAAGAGAGATTGGTCCAGCATTCACAGTGAAGTGAAAGAGGCCAAGAGCATGAAAAGCCACCGTAGTGGTGTGGGTTCCAAGGTGGAACAAAACAAAGAGGGAAAAACTCTTGCTGCTCTCTTTTGCCTTTTGATTATATGTATACATATATTTATGCATTGTGAAAACAAAAGATTGTTGAATGCATGTATGACTGAAAATGGAATGTGTGTTTTTGTTGAAGGTAAATTATGAATGCTGGAGTGGTTAATTCCCTGCCCAAGAATGGACATGAATGAGCTCATGTGCCTGTTGGGGAAGGCATGAAAAATATGGAAGTCTCCTTGATGAGGCTTGGACTGTCATGCCAATTGGGTGAGAAAAGCGAAACCCGGTGGTGCACGTTGGTTATGGAAGTAGATCAAAAGTTGTCGGACTTGGCTGGAAGTCTCCTTCAAGTGATTGCCAAGACCCAAGAGAATCATGGGGAGATGCTCAAGATACAGAAAAGGCAGAGTGAAATGAACCACCAGATTTTGCAAGACTCTATTGGTTTGCAAAGGGAGGTGAAAGGCCTTCTGGGAGTAATCAGCAAAGGAAAGGAAGGTGGATCAGCAATGGGACAATTGTCTAAGAGACCCAATAAGAAATGGTCCAAGCATGAAGAATCAAAGGAAATTGAGCAGGTAAAGATGAAGTAGCCAGTGAAATGTTGGAGATGCGGAGGACATCATTTACGTCAGGACTACCCAATGAGGGAACATGATGAGGGAAATGGCCGCAAAGTTCCTAGACTTAGGGAGAATCTGGAAGCTGAGAACTAGCAGGACAAGTCCGTTGAAGCCGAGAGGCTTGGTCTTGAACGTTCAGAGTAAATGGTTGAACGTGGGATAGATCTGCAAAGTTTTAAAATTTTGATGTGCAATTGTATATGTATTGTGTATATATTCTTATGTATTGGAACACCGAGGATGGTGTTATTCCAAGGGGGAGGGGAATGTCACACCCCGGTTTTGACCCCATTTGCATGATGTATATATTGTAATTAATCATGGTGAGGAGCTCAAGGTAAAAGCCCCACCATCGATTTGGTTGTGTATGTTTCGGCAATAGGGGTAGTTGTCGATGGTCTATCGTGTTATGTGGCACATTATTATTTGGCATCATGTAAATACACACATCAAATAAAATAAACCACAACCAGGTATGACAGTGCAACGTTGAATGAAAAGGGCATGATTCCAAAGGATAAGGGGTGGGGGATGTCAAACCTTGGTCTATGGGGGAAAAACCCATGTGTTGCCACCTTGTTTTAATTTGCCATCTTCCCTTGTCAACCTATTTAATGTTTGTTGAGATTAGTTGAGGGTAGTTATGGCTGAGTAGTGGTGGGTGTGGAGGAATGTCAGTCCTTGCCCACGTGCCCACTCCACCAGTGGATTCTTCCTCCTCACGTCGCATGGGAAGAGGGGGAATTGACTCCATTCTCCCACGACGGCGCTCTCCCCATTCCTCCATTCTGGTTGTTCATTCGCACGCACATAGGAAGGTCTGTTTGTTCCTCATGGTGGTCAGCTCACCCTCACACATAGAGAGTTGTTCGCTCTCACGTAGGGATGCGTAGGCAGTTTGGCCTGGTCTCCATTTTCACGGTTGTGGTCTGTGGAAGTTTCCCCTTCATGTAGGGAGTGCAGTCTTCCTCACACACAAATCAAGAGACTGTAATTTCTTCCCAACGCGGTCTGTGTAAGTCTTTCTCTAGCGACTTCGACTGTGTAAACTGGGGCTGTTGTTTTCCCCACATTGTTGGTAATGTATGCTGATACATTTTTGGGATTGTTGTTTTCCCATGCCGTGAGTGGTATTTGCTGTTATACTTTGGTGCTGTTGAGAGTCCGTCCTCTTTCCATATCAAACTGTGCATGTGTGTTCACTTCTTTCGTTGTGGGACTGTTGTCTTCCCCACATTGTGGTTGTCTGTTGATTGCCACATCTGTGTCTGAGTCTCCCATGGCTATGCTAGGAATGTTTTTTATTATCCCTTGTGGATTGTGGTGTGTTACCGTCATTCAATGTGGGGTTGTGGTTGCTGAAGTACCCTGGTTTGGGTGTTGTTGCTGAGTTGTTTTGGCCACGCTAGGGCCAAGATAAACTCTGAGTTGTCTTGTGGCTTGAGCTATGTTTCACCTATTGGTTGGGACTGTCACCTGTCGGTTGTCCTTGCCTTCTTCACAGGGCAGTGAAGGGATTGTTTTTGCTGTGTGTATGCAGTGGTTGGTCTTCAGACTGTGCTGGCTTGGCCGATTGTTGAAGGCCTGGTAAACCCAGCGGTATTGGTTTGCTGATTATGTCCCTTGGCTATGTGTAAACCTGCATTGACCCTTATTCCTGGAGGAATCATGCCCAGCTCGGGGGTGGCAGTGTTGCTGAGAGATTGATGAGCACATTGGCCTATGGTTGGGTGGAACATTGCAGCGACGTAGCTAGTTCCGGGATTCTTCATCAAAAGATAAGTACTCATGACTGTTTCATCTCTGCAATTTAATCTACTATATTGATGACAAATGAATTATGATGAACCCTTTGCGTGATGGAATGCACCTTAGTATGCATTGTGTTTAAGCATGGAACGTGTCTGTTGCTTCCGCTAAAGTATGCATTTGAATGTATGATTGATGAATTATGCAATCTTTGCATCTGGTTATGCATCCTGTATATGTTATGTTTAAGTTTTAATTTGGCATTTAATCCTTGTTCATGTTCATGGGGCTGTTTGCCCATATGCATTGTTGTTTGGTGTTCATTGCGTCCTCTTCATCGGTCTAAGGGATGGGGACGTGACACAAAACTTTGTTGCTAACCCCGCAAAATGTGCGTCGCTAGACCGACGAAAGTTAGTCGCTATAGCCATGAAACTTCATCACTAAACCCATGAAATGTGCAATGCTAGATCAACAAAATTTTGTCCCTAGAACCACGAAACTTCGTTGCTAAAACCGTTGCTCTTGTGACTAATATTGATATTTTTAACAAAAAAAAATCCATGTATTTTCTATCACTATTGTGACAAACAATGGCAAGTGTTGCTACAGCGGCGAACATTTTCCCACGAAAAGAGGGGGCCATGTTCATCACTATAGAAACACACAAGTGTTGCAATAGCAACGATTTTCCATGGGAAAAAAGTCCACATGTACTAGTGTATCCACATTAGTCAGACAAATGTTAGCCTGAGCCCCTTAGTAGCATATATACCAACTAAACTAGATGAAAGAAAACTGCCTACAAAAAAAAATCATAATTTAAAAGGTCAAATGGTAAAAATACACTGGTGTCTGGAACCTAAAGAAAATAACCCATTATTTCAAGGTAAAGGAATATTGTATTTCTAAAATAAGAAATTTCCATATGGTGACACTCATGAGTCATGGATAAAGATAAAATATGTTGATCACAACCAACATTTAAATCTTCTCAGACAAACTCAGGTGAATACAAAAAGGCATAAATGACATTCAAGATATGGAATCTAGTATATACCCATCAAGATGAGGCACTGCATATAAAGAATTGAGAACCATTAGTGTTCAAGATAACATCAGCCATTGATAGAATACCAAGGCCATCATGACATAACTAGAACTTTTCATCTGTAATAAGAAATAGGGAATGTTCAATACAATTCTGACAATATAAATCAAATTGTTCAAAGCAAATATGTTTCGAAAAAGTACGTGCTAACTAACCTACTAGTTTCCCACCATATAAGCTCTCTCCCCTAGTGTCTGCATAAAAAACAAGAGACAAAATACAACATTGATATTCATGTCCATCTAATGCTTGCCAATATTTCAATTAAATTTCAAGAGGAATAAGTAATTTGACCAGGATCAAGACATAATTATTTTCTAGATGGGAAACGACCATCAACAACAACCAAATTAAGAATATAGCATACAATAAATAAATAAAAATTTGGAAAACAACCATCAATAACTACCAAATTAAGAATATAGCATACAATAAATAAAACAAAATTTTGAATTGATTCGAAGAAAAATATTTTAAAAAACTGTAATTAGAATCAAAAGGTGAATGCTCATTACTAAATTAACCATATTTTAATCTTAAACATTTCAATTTATTTAACAAATATATATTGCTGAGTGGAAATGTACAACAAAAATATAATACTGATACAAATAGTCATCCCTTTATACCAAGTCTTAAAATGATAAAGGCACTTGCAACAAAATTTAGTATAGATTTACAATAACATACACTACCAGGAGTGTTCCTAAAGAATATTATCATATATGTAAAGGAAAATAAAACATATTAAAAGATATTTCTATCGAAAAAAGGTCAGCATTTCCTTGTGATCTATTTAAGAGCAGCAATTTACATTAGATTTATAAAGTAGTACCTTCAAACAATGCACTTAATAGAAGATAGTCTTTCAGCACACTAATCCAAGAAAAAAAATGAAATTTTAATCAACTAGGCAATTAGCTAGATTTGATATAAATTTCTTGCCAGTTTATGTAGCCAAAACTAAGAAAAATAGGGTTTAAATGAATGAAAATCCAAAATTCAAATCAAATGGCTTTTGAAATTTGATTGTGTGATCCAAGGACAACCTTTGTGAGGAAATAAAGTGTGACTATCTAAGACCTTTCACAATAGCATTGGAATTTTTTATCACTGCTAGCTGAACACCACCTTTTGAGAGATCAATTGGCTTAATATTGAGTAGGTTCAAGATGAATTCCCAATATGATGTAGAGATTATGATGTATAATTATGGTTTGTACCATAGAGAGGTAGGTAATCATTTTTGGGTGTTAACATATTTCCCTTGGATGTGTGAGGGAAGGATCTCATCATATGGCAATAGACATCATATGATCAAGGGAGAAATGGTGACAATGATGGAGAGACCGAAGAGGACCACGGAGGAGGGGAGTCTCCTCATTCGAATTGAGGTGGCTTTTGGTTTGTAATTCTTCTAAAAAATGGATGAGGTACATATAATATCAGACATGTATATGGATGAGGCATGCATACCCATGCCCGTCACAATGTCTTAAAATAAAAAAGGGGATCAAGGATCAATCAATGGGAGTTGATCAATACATATATACAACTTGTAGTACATAATGGTGCCCTCAATGGGAGGCTGAATACATATATTGATATGAAGAATTGGTAGATAGGAACAATGGAATTATCATGGAATGCAATATCATAACAACTGATGCTCTACTAAATCTGGAGGTGTACACAAATAAATGGACTCGATGATTGAAAGGAAGAATCCATGAGGTACAATAAATAACATCAAGTATTGTAGATACACGGAAACATGACACTGATGGGCTTTCGAACACTATTTCCAACGCAGATAAAAAATAACAAGGGACATGAAATTGTATGGGTCCCATAATAGACTCACCAATGTGCTAGAGTCAGGTGACAACTGGGGTCTTTGACCAAATAATGTAAGAGGCAATACCCTGTACGAATCTCACCGGTGCGATGATGGATTTGAAGTTGAGCATGCGAGACACAACCAACCCGAAAGGAACTAACTACTCCTTTCAAGTGGTCCAAGGAACTCATCAATGAGGTGGATGAAACCATGATACATGGACATCTAGGTCTATCCTCTAGAATAAATGTTTTGGCATTGACAGAGGGAGACCAGAAAGTACCAAGGAAATGAGTTTTCCTTGATAGAAGTGCGAGGGGAACAACCAAATATATGGAACACTAATGTGATTGAGGCACTGAATGGAGATCATGGGAAGGGGAGTACATGGGAATCAAACTTCCTTTGTTCAAAGTATGACAACAAGGATGACCTGGAAAAAAATGATACTGACTCATGGGGAGGAGATCATAGCTATGAAACTAGGGAAATGATTATAATGGGAAATACTTGGGGAAGTAATTGGACTAGTGATATTGACGGGATCCAAGGGAGACTCATCACATAGTACTCTTAACATAGGAGACCCAATGGTGAAAACCTACCATAATGGGAGACTATATGTAATATGTGTGGGAACCTATAGGAACCATTTTATCCTTCTTCGTAGTTTAAGGAGCACAAAGAAGGGATAGAAGTATGCTCAATATGATACTATATAGTGGACTTTTGTCGATCCCAAGACGGTAAATGCTTGATGATGTTTTCATGTTTAGAGAGTATGAAACATGAAGAAGACTCTAGTGAGGTATTTTTTCATACAATAGTCTCTCTGAGTCGAAAGGGGCATGGAGACTTATTTCCATAGGTAGTCCAACTAGTCCAAAAAAGGTTAAACCTATACTGGTTAGACAATCATTCAAATACTTTTACAGGCATGAATGAAAAGAATTTTTCTTGATGATATTTTATTTATGAGGGGGTGGGAAAATAACTTAAATACAATCCATAAATGAGCATTTTCATAAGTTACGGTCCCAATGTCCGAGAAATCATAGAAGGATACAAAGGGAAATGGTCATAGATGGAAGGTCCTAGGGTTGTCCTTTTCTTTAAATAGTCTACGTGGTTCAAAAAAGGAGATAAACAAGGCCACAAAGACGCCCTTTCAAATACTTTAATGAGCGTGAAAGGAAGCAAGCTTACTTGACAATATTTTCATTCTTTAAGGAGTAAGAAAAAAACTTAACAAAAACTTTGTAATGGTCAATCAAGCAAGGAGGAAGTGATCGATGAACCAAAATGGATGATGTTGTGAACATGGTTGATATTGTTAAATAAATAAAAATGGAACATTGGTGGGGCCTCCTTGTAGGATGGTGGATGGAGGTAGAGTAAGGATACGTTTGTAGTATGGATGGAGCAGATGGATCGTGAACATGCCAATACATATAAGGTTTGATTTTCATTGTGGCACACAAATCGAGATGACTCTAGGAAATGGCCCATAAAAAGAGAGGGAGGGAGGTAGTTTAGAAGGTCAATTATTCACTCGAAATATTTTTTCATAGTGGAAGTAGCTTCCTATCCTTACAGAAAAATATCCATATGCGGGGATGGACTACTGGAGAGATATGGAGATGCCTCGACCTCCAGGACAAGTCTGGGGACCTGACGGTACATATACATGACTCTATGTGGTTTCAGTCATATATATTTTACTAGCATAGTGGTAGCTAGATCATGTGTGCGATAGATACTAATGACATACTGTTTGCATGTGCAGACGTGGTACCGCATCCTCCAGTGGGGTACCAAGGAAACAGGGGTAGGGTGGAGGGGTTAGATCCACCTGCTCATAGGAAGAGGAGGAGACAAAGTGTTATAATGGATTCATTGTGGCTGAACTTGGAGAGGTTGTTGGAGAGCGTCACCGACTCGTGGTGAAAATGATGTAAAACAATAAAGAAAAACTATGATAGAAGGGTATGCCTGGTGGTTGACTTAGGCATAGAATCTCTTGAGGTAGATCCCATTGCAGGGATTCTTCAAGAGGCAATTGTTAGAGTCAGTAAGGATGAATTCCCCCTTTTTGAGGCATTGATTGCTGACATAAGGGCCATACCACATGGATTCAAACTTTGCTTTTCCAGACTTATCATGGGCTTGGTCATAGATGAGGACACCATCCCCCTCGCTAAAGGTGTGTGGGTGGACGTGGGAGTCATAATGGGAATTTGACATGGTCTTACACATTTCAATAATTTGGAGAGAAGCACGACAGTCCTCATCTATTCATTTAAGCATAAGTAGGAATTTTTCCAACAGTGAAGTATCCAAAAGAAGATCGATGACAAGGCAGAGTGATGGAATATGGAATTCAATGGGAAGAATCGATTCCACACCATGGACTAAATGAAATGGGGTAAAACCGATGGTGGTTTCAAGGATCTCTCTACCATCATTAAAGTGGTATCAGGATATATTAGGGGGATCTTCCGCGCTAGAGGGGGTGGGAGGAAGATTGGAAGTGGAGATCATATAGATGGTGTTATTGGTGTCCAAGGAAAAGGACAATGGGTGTATTTCCTTAAGGACAGTGATTTCAGACTTATGGGAATGATTTTGAAGGTCATTAGGGAGATATTAGTACTCAGGAAAGTTCAGGAAATGGTGGAATAATGACCATAAAGGACACAAACTACACACGGGTGGTTGGTCCATAATGATTTATTTTTAACCATACGTATGGGTGGTATGTTGACAACTAGAGCATCATCAGTCTCAACTACAGTACACATATGGGTGTGAAGGATAGGAAAATGGAGACAATTTTGTGTCACATGGCCTTGGACATTGCATAAAGGACATGTATGAGGAGGACGTGGTTCTGTCATCGCTTTGGATTCCTTTCCCCTAGTATTTTTGGGAGGAGGTGGGAAGGAGTAGTGACAGAAGTAGTCATTTGTGTACTAGGAGGTGGGTGTGACATCATCTCAATAGGTTGGAATGTAGTCAACATGATATGTGGAGTCAGGGGAGGGGTGGCTGGATTTAGGTACCACATGGGAATACCCAAAGTGAAGCCCAAAAAATTGAGAATAGCCATGACTAGTTTAATCACAATGCCAGAGGGTGGAAAGAGGAAGGGGATCATGTGCACGAATAATGAACCCTAATAATTACCTGAGTTCTTTGGTTGAGGTTGTGATGAGGTCAAAATTTTATTGGAGGTGATAATGCACAAATATGACATGTCAATCAACGAAGGAGGAGGTGGGAGGGACAAAAAGGGGCCCACCAAAGGAGATTTGGAAAAGAGGCATGGTCCAATGACAGAGAAGGAAGGGATGGATACATTATCGATGGTGGTGTCAATCGTAGGAGGAGATGCTCCGGGGTGGTTGGTCCTTTAGGATCATAATACGTCAGTTGGTCGATTATCACAATATTACTGTCACGGGGGAACATCAAGAGTCAAAACACGGTAGAAGAAACATATCACATTGCAAACATATAACTATGTCCAAGTAGGAGGTTGTAATCAAGTTGGGCGTTGAAAACCTCAATCTCAATCAGCATGGTTTTTCCGGCCAACTCAATGGGGACATTCATGAGAACGCCTTGTGATTGAGCAGTTCTTCCATCGTAGGCATGAAGGGTGGTGATGGAAGGTTGAAGGGTTGGGGATCCAAGTTTCTTCCAAAAAAGGTCAACATAACACATGTGGATGTCCCCTCATTGATGATGCATAGATAAATGAAAAAATTCTGAATAGTGATCAGAAATTGGAAGGTGATGGATGATGGCATTAGGGGTTCTCCTTGATCCAAGTTGAAAGTGATCAATCGAGAATCAGAGGGATCATTGACACCTTACATGGATAAAACCACTTTGTGTTGTGAAGAAAACATTTTGAGGAATTCTAAAGAGGACATGGCCAAGGGGTATTGGGCCAAGTCATCAACAATACCATAACTAAAAGCAGCTCTGGTAGTGGGGTTGTTTGCAACATGACACAAAGGGAACTGTGGGACTTTAGCAGTCCCTTCTGTAGGGGGTCTCGACAAATGTAAAGACATATCGATAGTGGTGGAGGTAGATGTTGTGGAGGGGTTAACAATATTCATGGTGGAGCCATATTGGTTTCGTCGAGTCTGTAGGTTGACATCAAAGTATAATGTCATAAGGTGATGGACACTAGGATAAACGGGTTGATCCGTAGAATTGGTTGCAATGTTTTTGGGTACTAATGGTTGGGTTGAAACCATCCCTTTATTTGGTAAGGGTTTCTGTAGACCATAGGCGGTGAACCTGGTGGTGTTGGGTTTGGCTGTGTCGGAGCAGCCACGTTTGGGTCATATTGATTATCAATTTGTAGTAAATGGAGGACTTGGTTCATATGGGGTCACTGATGGGTATAATGGTAGTAAGTGTTACAAATTTCGCACATATGTTTTAGTCCACAACTGAGGGTTCTTTCCAATACTAGGTTGATGATGCGGATTCTATGCAGGGGGATTTGTTCCATTGTTGTTCGGAGGATTGGGTTATTGGCCACCTCCTTGAGGTTGGTTGTTTCCTCGATTCCTATCTCTCTATTGTATTTTCTGCCCTTGTTGGTTATTGGGGGTGGGTTGATTAGGGAGGTTCTGTTGAGTGTAGACATGTCCTTGAGGAATATGAGGAGTTGGGGTAAGAGTAGGTGTGGATTCCACAGGTGGTGGGTAATAGGAAGGAGAAGCTAGAGGGGATGCAAATCCTATTGTCTGTCCATTACATGCAGGTGCCAAAAAATTCAATCCCTGAACATGAGTAACTGGTGAGGGCGACACATAGGAAGGTGTGGATATAGACTGATCCGTTATGCATGAAAAATTAGGGGTGTAACCAGGTTGGGAAACACTAGGGGTGTTACCGCAATGAGGTGGCATCGAAGGAGAGGTTGTATAAAGGTGGGCATATTGGGTAATAGATCTAATGACTCTGTCATCAGCATGCAATTCCCCTGACATATCTTGATGGGAGGAGCTAGCACGAGGAGAATCATGTATGATGGTATACAAATAACCCGATTGAGCATAGATAAGATCAAACTGTTGTGCCTTGAGGATGGCTTCCTCCTCAGTTTGTGGGAACCTAGATGCAACATCCTTGGTGATAGGGGGAGTAAAGTTTTGAGAAACAAATCCAAGAAAATACTATCATCTACCTGGATATTACATAAGCTACGACGACAACGACACTCATGAATATGATATATGATATGGGTAGTAGTGTTCTGTCGACAGGATAATAGGATTTCCACACCCTCACAATAATGGACAGGTAACTGGAAGTACTGGAGAAACATCGAGGATAACAAGGAAATGTCAGGATAAGTGGCATGAGGTAGTCTGATATACCATTTGGATACAACACTTATGAGTGTGCACTCGAGTAGCCGCAATCGGATAGAATCATCCACTAAGATGTTAGACGAACACCATAAGTGAAATGACATAATGTGGTTTTGGGGGTCTTCTCATGCCTTTCCCTCAAACTTAGGGATGTCAGATGGGATTTTGGTATGCATGGGAGGCCATAGTGGGTTAAGACGAATGGGATCATTTTTCAACCATGCCAAATTAGGTAGGTTGAGAATAACCATGAATTCCAAACTAGGACCTGCGCTGGATCGGGAAGGGAAAGCAATGGTGTTAGTGCTAGTTGGAATGTAGTTCCTGTGGGTAAATAGCGGTGGATAAGGCTTACTTTTGAAAAAATTAGTAGTAACTAGAATGGTAGGAATAGATGGAATGGTGGTATAAGGTCCAATGCCCCATGCATGAATTATTTTATGGTATGAACCATGGTGGTTGGACTAGGGCCACCACTAGTGAGTAACGTGCCAGCAATAGTGTGTGCAATGGAAAGGGGCCCACTGAAACCAACTATAGGTCCGAAAAAAGGGATACCCTGAATTATGGGTGGAATTGACACAAGTCCACTGTCGACCGCCCCCCTCTGAAAGGGGTCAGGAGGTGCATCAACCATGGGGCTAGATGGGGAAGTGAACAAGGTAAGTTTGGATTGATATGAATTCGAATGAAACTCAGATGCAGTGTATGGCTCTAAAGGTGGTGAACAATGTCAAATATGGATCCAACGGTGAAAATTCAAGGATCCAAACTGACTCAGGGGTATGCCCCTTAATTCTATGCGAGTAGTGTGGTGGAGAAATGATGACATGATGGTGTGTTTTCTAATGAATAAAGGTGCAAGAATGTCAAACATAAGCTCATCCAACTACAACTGAATGTGTAGAAGGAGAGAGGAGAAATAGTGGCTCACAGGCCAAAAAGAAAGCTTTAAAACCGAACTACAATTATGTGTCACAACAGGAGAGTCTACAAAAAGGTGGTCAGAAATCCAACAAGCAACACTACCTAGAAAGAAAATGAAACACTAACATATGGGGTATAAGTGTAAGAAAAATCCTAGATACAAGATGGAATCCCCTCACAAATAATATCCTTTGTTAGGTGATGAAAACCTAGTCAAACTATACGAAATGGAATAAAAATAGGATAAGAGAATCCCACTACAGAGAGGGACCTCGGGTACAAGAGCCCTAAATGACTGGGAACTAGGATACCTTGTTCATGACACTTTCATATTGGTTTCTTGGCACTTCATCCCTTTGGTCCTTGACACTAGGTATAGCTTCGACATGCACGAGGAGGACTATGAATGGTTAGCTTTCGGTGCAAAATGGAGTGTGGTATTCCACCCTGAATTTCAAAATCCCTTCATTGTGGCTTACTCTCGGAGAGCGTGGGAGCCTCTAATAGACTGGTCATGACCATGTCAAGAGGATTTTGGTACCCTAATTGAAAACAACTATGTATCAAATGTAAGTGAAAAAGGGGTGTTATTTGGATGCCTTTCCCTAGTTTCTTAACTTAACTAAACGATTGTTTTGGTCCTCAAATGAGGTTACAATGTTGGTTGAGTTAAGTTAATTTTTAGGCTAGGTTGGGGTGATGAACCAAGTGTTTTACTTTAGGGTGTGAGATGTGTGCACAATTGATGTGTAATGTATAAACCCATTGATCTCATGGACAAGACACAAATGCATATAAATAACAATAAATGACAATAAATATATTGAAAAATAAATAATTCTTCAAGAAAATAAAATGTACACAAGTAAATGAGTGCATAAGGAACTTAACAGGTTGTAGGAAACACATAGGTGGTCTCAACTACCAAGCTCGACTAAGGGGGATCACATACAAGGAAAATAGGACCACAAAACAAATTATGGGGCTGTAATGAATTAGATCGGGAAGAAAATAGTAGGGGAAGGGGTAGAGCATAGAGAAGGGTTCTGGAAAAAGGGTCTCAAACAATGAAAAGGATGAAAAAAACTGTAGGTCGCACCTGTCGATGGAAAACGTGCGATTAGGATCACAAAGAATTGTTAAGTAGTCGCGACTAAGACAAAAAAATTAGCAGAAAGACTCAGGTTGCACAAAACATTGGGTTCTATGCATTAGGTCACACAAAACTTGGTCACCGTAGCGATCGAGATCACTCTTGAAGCTAGGAAAAGTGCGATATGGAGTTTTGGTCCTTGTTGTACTTATCAGGGAAAAAAGAGTGACCTAGGTCATTCTTATCGGGTAAAAAGGTGTGACATGGGTTGCATATTTTTGTCAGATAGGTGCGATCCAACAGTACCTGAGGGTTTTTTAAGGAAAAACTATCATCATGGGTCGGGGAAGTAGGAACTGTGACAGGACTGGTTTGGATCTACCACAAGGGGGTCATATTTGTGATAGATAAGGGTACCCAAGTAGAAAAAACCAGTAGAAACACCTGCAAAAACAAATATATGAAAGAATTGAGAAAGTGGAGTCACCAAAACTGTAGTGGGTATTTATCCCCTACTATGTGCAAAAGAACATACCCTAGATCTACTGGATCATAGGGTATGGTTCTTGGTATGAAGGATTTCTTAACTTCGACTTCAAATAACAAATAATAACAAAAACAATATTTTTATGATATTTTTTTTATACTTTTTTCCTAACTAATGAAAACAAGAACAAGCACGCCTTTCAATAATATGGTCCATTGTAGTCGTTTGAGGAGATGGTCCTCCGGCTCCATGGTCTGGTTCTCCAGTCATCTCCACTAATGGTTGTTAAAAAGGCGGAATATATCCAAGTGTTCATGGAGAAAGATAAACACACACCTTTTGAATGATATGGCAAAAATATGGGAACAATGGCAAAAGTTGAAAAGTTTCTGGAATGACAAAAAAGTTGATTAAAAGTGAAAAGTGTTTTTGGGGAGATATTCACAATGTATTTATAAAAAGATCCAAGGTTTCTTGGCCCATAGTAATGACCCATGTTATTTTATTGTGCATGGTATTTGTCTATGGTTTTTTATCCTTCTCATTTTAGGATTTTTTGGTCCTTTTTGGACAGAGTGGGGATAAGTCACAATAAATTCTCAACTTCCCTGTATTGATGGGGGAAGGAATAATAATGTTTTTGACCATTTTTGGTGGAATTTAATTGTGAAGGTCAAAATGAAGGGAATAATGGTGGGATTATGATGTATAATTATGGTTTCTCCCCTGCTGCGTGCAAAAGAACCTACCCTAGATCAACCAGATCATAAGGTAGAGTTCATGATGCAAAGGATTTTTCAACTTTGACTTGCAATAACAAATAATTACAATAACACTATGTTATGATATTTTTATATGTTTTTCCTAACTAATGAAAACAATAATAAGCATACCTTTCAATAATATGGGTCACGATAGCCATTTGAGTAGATGGTCCACTAGCTCCACGGTCTAGTTCTCCAGTTATCTCCAGTAATGATTGTCAAAAAGGGGGAATGGATCCAAGTGGGTATGGATAAATCTCAACAAACATAGTGGGAATGATATGGCAAAAATAAGGGAACAATGGTGAAAGGTGAAAAGTGTCTAGAATGACCAAAAAGTAGACGAAAAGTGAAAAGTGTTTTTGGGGAGACCTTCACAATGTATTTATAGGATGATCCAAGGTTTGTTTACCCATGGGAATGGCCGATGGTAATTTATTGTGCATGATATTTTTATATGGTTTTTGACTCATTCCCATTTTAGGGGTTTTTGGTCCTTTTTGGAGAGAGTGGGGATAAGTCACAATAAATGCTCAACTTCTTTGTATTGATGGGGGCAGGAATAATAATGTTTGGCACCATTTTGGTGGAATTTAATTGTGAAGGCCAAAATGAAGGGAATAATTGTGGGATTATGATGTATAATTATGGTTTGGACCATAGAGAGCTAGGTGAACAATTTTTTATGTTAACAACTAGTTGTCGCAGTCCTCCTGAATGCTGAGGCTTAATCATGATCACGGGGTCTTCACTTAGTGAAACCATGCTATAGCACGTTTGCTTGTGGCATGTGAAAGAATACCCCTATTTTCAAAAAATATTGGAAAATACCTCCCAAAATCATTTTTTAACCCCCTCCCAATATGCCTTCCCAATTTAATAAACCCCTAATTTCATTATATATTGCATGTATCCATTTTTTCCTTTACATTTTTAATACCCCTTTATATCTCTACCTTGTTCTATTTATATATACATATTTTCACCTTGTGCTATTTAAAACATACATTTTAAATACTTCTTGCCTACTTATAGTTCAAAGACATAAAATTAATTGTATAACTTAAATACCTCTTATTTTTCTAGAAAAAATAATAAAGTCAGACAAAAAAAATTAAAAAATGTCAAACTACATGGATATAGATTTTCACATCTCCAATGAAAAAAAAAAATTCATATTTAGGATGAAAAGTAGTTTAAATATTTTTTTATTATATAATTTTTAGTTAAATTGCAAATTTTTTATTTTTTTGAATTTGTAGTTTGAATATATAAATGGATTCAATTTCTTCAAAATCTTTTTTTGATTATGAAATTTTGAGAAAAGAAAAGATCATAATTATTTTGGCAATATTAAGACAGAACCCATATCTCATCAACAATTACTGTTCCAAGACCAAGTCGTCTAAGCTGTAACTAAATGCTTAGTTAATGTTGTATCGCTACATAGCATCAACATGGTACGACAAAATGTTTAGATATTTTAGCTAAAAAATGAAGCTTGTGGCATATGGTATACAACATGAAAATTTGTATACTGTTATAAGAATGTGAATTTATCATAACACATGAAATAACATTTGATATCTTCCCAAAATAAAATTGGACTTGGAGTTGTGTTTCAATGATGTAAATGTTTTTTGGTATTCTAACAATCAATAATAAACTGTACCTTACATCAGAAGGCCTAAGTGTCCAACTTGGGTATTTGTTAATTTTTCTTTCTTCTGAGATGTCATAGGAAATGCTTGTTCAGTCATGAATTCTACACATTGCAGAAAGTGAATGTCTTGGGTTCCATTGAGTTGAAGCCTCTTTTTAACTAAGATGTGCCTTATTTCTAGAATTTGACTAACGAGTTTACATTTTTTTGCAAGACATTGTATTCATATACTTTCCTAGCACCACAAAGAGACTAGTTTCAAGAAAACTCCACATAATTGGAAGAGTGGGATGTTTCTTATCATCCTTGATACTTATGCATATCACCCAATCCACAATAGAACATGGGCATCTAAAATGTAGAGGAATCCATTGGTCCCTAACTCTATCAATCTAAAAGTGAATCAACCAAGGAGAAAGAGGAGGATTTCAAAGAAGAATATAATCAATGCCCATTAATGTTGGTTATTAGATAGAATAAATAAGGAATGTAATATAATATCAATAAAACTGGAGCATGCTCAGCCATTCTAGAACACTTGCACTTCTAATAAAAGTAAAAATTCCTCATTTAGTGTTCTCAATAACTTTAAGGTCTCTGGAGAATTTAAGATGACAGATAAAGCATTGTGACAATCATTAAACTAAGCCTTAACCCACCCCTTGACTATTTCTGTGTCTAATATTCATAACTCAGGAACAATATCCTATCTATAACACTTGCTATATTACCAATAATAGTCGTTATAAAGGAAAACATTTGAACCTCAGCGTCTTGATTGAAAGAGGTCCCAACATAGTAAATTCCACTTAGAAGTCCATATACAAACCTAAAAGTATGCCAGCCTAGAGTGGGATACTTGGACCTAATGTGTTAAAAAAAAACTTCGGACATGAATAGGGTATCCTGGACAGCGGAAGAAATAAGAAATAAACATTATAGAAAAATTAGAAAACAATGGGAAAACAACGAACTTAAAAGCACTCTATCCATTTGAGGACTAATCCAAGAGAAAAAAATCTTGTCATTCATTACAAAAACACTATCAATTCCCGTGAAGTGAAAGAAGAAAAGTAATTTACATACCTTAGAAGCTTCAACCCATTTGTTATCTATGAATTCGAGATGGGGGCGCAATTTAGCATGATTAAATATCATCTCTTCTTTTGTCTGCAAGAATTATATTATATACTCGTGATTGTTCAGGACCTTCATGACCACACCCATCATTCTCATAAGCATCAACTTCTTCATACAAAATAAATTGATCTTTACTCTGCTTCGGAGGGCTTGGCCTTATGTGAAGCTCATCTACTCTCTTCCTTAGTTGTTTTTTGTCATCCTCATTGTTCACAAGGTCTTTGTACTCCACCAAGTACCCTTCCCCCTACTTTTTTACAAATCGTGCATAGCACCAAACCCTTCTGAAGCCCTCTTCATCGCTGGACACCTTCCCCAAGTCACCATTGCTCAAATTCAATTTATCAGATTGATGATGGGAAATTCAGATCATGTATTGATGAAAGCTTAAAGGATTCTACAGAGAATGTACAGTTTACAAAAATTGCTAAAATCCAAGAATCAATTGATGAGTTAGAGGACATGTTGAAAATACAAATCTAATCAAATACATTATGAGACTTTTTCCAAGAAACATGATATTAGGAGGGAAGTACATAGGCAGGAAAACTGTCAAAAGACACATGGGGTAGGTGACAACAAGAAAAATCCTGCTACATCCCTGGTATCATTTGACAAGAAAGACACGAAGATGCTCAATTTAGTTCAGGTTGGGATTAAAAAGCACAGTTCATTATCAAAATCTAAATTCAACAATATGAGGTCCATACTAAAGATAAAGAAGGCTACAATCCATTTTGAGGACCATTTGAGGTTTGATGTTGTTGGTGCAGTGCCTATAAACCATTTTGAGAACGATTTGAGGTCTAATGTTTCTGGTGCAATAAGTCTTTAATAACTGAGCCAGAGTTGAAGACAACGAAGAGAGACTTTAAAAGGTCATCAAAGAGTGAAAGCAATAAGCATAATGATAGAGACAATATTTTGAATACTTCTTCTTATCTAGAATAAATTAGGACCCAATCACCAGATACATGCATTATTTCAGAGGCAGACCATGAGTGAAAAGCAATTTGGCCAGAAAAGGAAAAGCATGGAAAAGAAATTAGAGGTTCTCGATTAGTGCCTGAAAGTGAGTTCCTAGATCATAGAAAAACAGTGATAGATAACATTGTTAGCAATTTTGAATCTTTTAAACATGGAAACACTGAAGAGAGCATTCAAGTTTCAAACTATAAAGAAAATTTGAAGGGTGAAAAATATTTTGAAAATATTCATGAAGATTATGTTCCTACTGTCAAATATCACGTGCTTTCTAAATTTGTGACTAAATACAATGAATTTAGGGTAGTTCCAAACACTTATTCGCATCAGAATTCCATTATGAAGAAGAAAATGAAGATCTTGAAGAAACATAATTTAGGGTTATCAACTCCAACAGAGAGATCAAATAATCAAATAAAGATAAATATTTGCACAGAAGAAGAAAATGTTCNAATGGGCCTCCTAAGGAAAATAATAAAATAATAGTTATTAATTTTGGAGGAAGAATGAAAAAAACTACTTTTTTTGTTCATATTTTCGACATATCTCCCTATGGTTTCACTCAAATTCCTAGCATGAGAGCTCATTGGATGCAAAATTTAATTTCGCATCCAACGAGTACCCACACTGCATACTTTTTAGGGACCCCGCTACCCCAAAAATAAGAAATACCTGAAACAACGTGATGATGATGTCATCATCATGTTTTTTCAGGTATTTCTAATTTTTGGGGTAGCGAGGTCCGTCAAACGTATGCAGTGTGGGTACTCATTGGATGTAGAATTAAATTCCACATCCAACGAGCTCTTCGGCTCAGAATTTGAGTAAAATCATAGGGAGATATGTCGAAAATACAAACAAAAAAAGTTGTTTTCTTTTATGACAAATAGGTCAATTCAACCATTATGGTTGACTCATTTCATTGAAATTCTATTGGTTCCAGAATTCCAACTCACAAAATGTATTGTTGGTGTATTTTGTTATAAGGCCCATTTTAGACCCCAAATTTCCTCTAATGTGAAGTATTGAACTGGAGCACATCATCGAAATAAAAGGACATAGATCAAGGAAAGGAAACTTAACTTTGATGAACATTTGCATTTGGTAAAAAGGGAAAGGATTGAAGCTGAAGATGAAACCAAGAAAATTGTAGAAGGATCGAATAAAAGAGGCATAACAAGTGCCAATGACAATAATGGAGAAAATATGGCATCGGATAATGCTTGTGTGTTAAATGAATTCATTTTGAGAATCCTCGTGATCTGCTTAACAAATACTCAATATTCATTAAAACATGAACGCATAGTTAAGGACCAAAACTATAGAGCTTCATATATTCTCCAAATTACATACAAACCAAGTCCAATCACAATATTCATTTGTTGACCAATTACTTACCTCCTCCTCTACAATTTCTGTGACACAAACCATGTATGAGTCGAAATATGTCCACCTTTTCTTGTGGAATGCTAACCAAAATCTCAGTGCTTCCAATGTCGTTGTAAACTTTATAACAACATATTACCTAAATCCCAATCTTCTATTGCTAATAATCAGTTGTCAAAACAAAATAAATTAGCATGTGAATATGCATTATAGAGGCTGAAATTCCTTAGAATATATGTCTCTCTCTCTATATATTCTCGAAGAACATAAAATAGATTTAGTAGCTATCCCAATTTTACCTCCAATCAAATCCCAAATACAGAAAGTTATAGCGAGAATGAGGTAGCGTAGAGTTAATAAGCATATAACTGAAGTTTGCTTCATTACAATGTTGGTTAGCCAAACTTAGTAGCATGCCACGACTATTGATACACAAAATGAATAATGAATGCAAATGAAAAATACATGAGAAACATGGCCATAACAGATTTAGACCATGAAATAAAAGGAAATAAATCTCTTTTGTTCATATGTAACTTACCTTAAAATTGATGGGATGTTTCTCATAACCACTTCTGTTCTCTGTGATAAATTATGCATTGGGAAGTGGGCGTTTTGAGGGTATAGAACCAGAATAGCCCTGAAATACAGATATGGGATCAACTGTGTTTGATATTGACCCAAAAATAGCTGCAACAATGTAGTTTATAAGGATATATAATAGCTAGCTTCTCAATATATCTGTGGCTCAAATAATTTGGAGATGAGCAACAACCTTCTTTACATTCCAGTCAGATATTTTCTGTTGGTGAGAAGAGAAAATGGTACCTTCCAGAGCCTTAAATAGTACAGGTTGTGAGGCTTCCACTTGGTATTTGAAGGGTGACCATCACCAGCTTGTTGAAGACCCTCACTGCTGGGACCTATTCCACCATCCCTATTCATCCTTGGCTCATGAAAACCCTATGCAGATGCTCCCACAACACAGTCTTCCTAGAACCCCAATGTTCCAACAGGGCTCAAAACCTAAAAAATGCTAAAAACCCCAACTTTTCCCCCTACGTGTTGTTCCGCAAGATCCTCAAGTCTCGTGAAAACCCTATGGTCCCATCATGCTCCCACAACCCGCTCCAGAGCCTGCTTTTACCTTATTTGTAATAAAAAACCCTTAATATTGGCATATTATTATATCAAATAAATTAAACCCTTAATACACCCCTAATATAATTTTTTGGGTTTTTTTTTATATATTTCCCCCAATATGAATGGACATAATATTGTATTGGTTTGTCAATGACACCCCCGTGATCTTGATCAATGTGAATTTCTGAGCATGATTGATGAGTTTCTTTCTTTGTTTGGAAGATACAATCACAACTGTTGGTGTAATTTGTCACTTTGGTATTCTATACCATTGGTTCTGTACTTTGACAATCATCTTCTGAGGCCATGATTGATAACTTCCATGTCGATCCCATAAGTAAGGTTTCCCAAACAAGGTGTCGACTACGAAAAGTGGTGCCACTTCACCAAGTACTTCATCTTCAAAAAGATTAATGAAGTAGGTGAGTCTGCATTGTCAGGTGATTCTTAGTTCCTATCCATCCTTCATCTAATTGATATTGTAAGGTTGAGGATGTGGAGTGGTGACAAGACCTAGTTTCTTCACGAGATCTTTAGAAATTAAGTTTTTCTAGCTACCAAGATATACAATCAGATGCAATGGATTGTTTTGAACCCATATCTGTGTATGGAACATGTGTTCTCGTTCCTTCTTGTTGACGATAGTTGAGGTTGTTAGAGTGGTCGATGTTGATGTTTCTAGGTAAGATTCTACCATAGTTTAGTCAGACAAGTTAGATGTAGACAATTTTTCCCAAAATATCTTTTGTGCCTTCCATTCAGATGTATCATGCCATGACAAATTGTGCTAGTCACACCATTTCCCTATAGGGGGTTGTTTCCTGCATTCCCTTTTGTCTTTGTGATAGTGATTTTTCCATGATATTGTATTGGTGGAGTTGGATGAGAAGGTTGTCTTGACTTGTTGGATTCGGCCAGTGACTTCTTGTCGGATGTTCGACCTATCGACTTGGTCGTGAAATGTGTTTTTCCTTTATGTTTAGATTCAAGTTGACTGGTGTAGTGGAATGCATCCACAAGCATATTGAAAATTAGAAACTCCATCTCTTGCTGATCGTATGGAGACAATCTAGTGACGTACTTCAGAATAAACAATTTCTCTTCTTCTTGGATTCCAAGTCTCGCCATGAGTTGATAGAACTCGTTGGTGTAACTCTGCATGGACTGGTATTTCCATTGTCTTAGTTGTTGCCACTTATTATTGTTGTTCAATGTATTTGGGTGGGTATAACTCCTTTCATACGTATTCGAAAAATTTATCCCATGTGTCAATGGGATCTCCTTCCTTCTCCATATTTGTCGATAGATTCTCCCACCAGTAGTTTATGGAGGTCGACATCTTTAAGGATGCAATTGTGATATTTTCAACTTCCGAGAGTTTATTTACATAGTAATAGGATTTGATTTATTGTCTATGGATTCTGCATCAATCTTTCCTTCAATATTTAGTATGTCCAAATTCAATTGCACTTTGAATGGATTTATTTTGTTGGAGTTGGATCTTGTCGAGGATCCTCCTAAAGTTGAGGTGAATTGTGTGAGAATCGCATTGAACTGGGAAGATACTTCAGTTCACTATCGAGCTAGTGCTTTCTTTATGAGTTTCTTTGTCTCATTAGTTGCATGTCTATTATCTATTTCTTCTGCCATCTTCAATCTAGTGGTGCAAGTAGATAAATACTCTGAAGTCGAAGGTAGTGTATTCTTGGATTGTTGAGCTTGCGAGTATGTTTGAAAATGAATAAGTTAGGTAACCTCGATAGAAGCATTTCCACACAACTTAAGCACGAACAAGCTCTGAATCTTCTCTGATACTAATGATCCGAGTGCCTAGGCGCACGACGAGGACAATCGTTCGATTGAATGAATCGAGTACTGTTATGGCAGAAGCATATTAACAATGAGCAAAGTAGGAAATACACTACACACATATAAATATAACGCACAAACAAAATGCAAGAGTTCGAACCAATGTCTACCATTTCATTACTGTTGTATTATGCTCAATACTATGCCTATATATTACAATAGTGTATATGCTTATATAGAGTGATGAGAACACTTGTTGTCTGCCCGTGACGTTCAGTTACAAGAAGTTGGAAGGGTTAGAAGGTTCAACCGTTACAGGCGACTATAAGCCAAAGAGACAATTTGTTGTAGTCATGTCGATCAATGGTATTGATGATGAATGTCGAGGTATTTAACCTGTCGAAGTTGTGTCGAGGTTTGGACTTGTCGAAGTTGATGCTAAATGTGTCAGGTTCAACAAACAATGCTAACTATTGGGTGGATCATTAATATAATAATATATTATTTATATCTTCAAACCAACCTTCATATATATTTATATATGTAAAAATACATTGTTACATAATTTTGATATATTGAAACATGTAATACATTATCACATGTACTCCATTGTTACGCTATAAATTTATGAAATATAAATCATATAACTCTTAAATTTATTAATTTATCAAAATAATGATTATTATAAAAACAATTCCAATCGTATATATTAGATTTAATCAACTTACCAATATGCATAATATTAAATTTATCTACTCTTTACTTCCGTATGTTTTATGGATAATAAAAGTAAGTCTTTGAGAGAAACCGAACCCCAAAAAACATTCTCTTTAAAAAAAAATGAACACGTCTTACCAATTGAGTTTCAATTCAAAGCTCCAACTCATGACGTGCCCCTTCTCTAAATAAAGTGTGAACACTTTTTACCAATTTAGCTATTCTTTAACCTAGATTTATCCATCTTACTTATAAATATAAAGATTGACCTATTTAACCGACCATTTGCACCGATCGGATGACCAGCAATGTCGGATGTGACCGCTCATGCGAGCCAGGTCATCCAATTGGTGCAAATGGTCGGTTAAGTAGTTTACTCCTAAAAATAAATATAATATTATAAAACAAACAAAAATCAAAATCTATCTAAAGCTTTGTACAATTAACCAACCTCCATTTATAACTATCCGAATTATCAACCACCAAAAATGATTTTAAAAAATATTAAAACCTTTTTGAAACTGAACGTTCAAATTACCAAAGACGAAAGTTAAAATGTACTCCTCGCTTCTTACTCTCGAGGTGGTTATTTCAAATTATAATTAGAAGACTGTGGAAACATGAAGTGCCCACAATCTTTCTTATGTATTTTCAGTCTTTGAACGCAAATTGAGCTTCTGCAGCTGCCAAGGATGCCCGTGCCTCCAACTCTCAACCTCTATTATGGCAGAACTACTACAAGAAGAGGGGCACACCTCTGATATGGCAGAACGACCAGTACAGGAAGATGGCTGAGACCGAATTATGTATTCGGTACATAATGGTTCCTTCCTTCAAGTGTCATGCTCCCTCTATATATACGTGTCTCTTGCTCAGTCTCTTCAATAGTGGATCAACCCGTTTGGTCTCATCCAATGGGGCTTTGAAGTTGTGCAACTCCTCCATGGGCTCCCAAGTAGTTCTACTCCTTGTTGGGTGAAATCGTGAAGGGGCTCCCTTGATAATTATGTTGTCTTACTAGCACAAGATTTATGAAAAGTGCCAATGAATTGTAATTAACTGATTGAAAGGAGCGAAAAACTAACTAATGAAAGTGAGTATTATTCCTAAGTACTGAAGGGAAATGCATAAAGTAAATGTTCACTTTAAGGAGCATATTTATCCCTAGCAACAACGCAAAAAAGTGTTTCCGCCTTTCACACACTTGGGAGTTAAGCACAGTAGAAATATTCAAGCTTTTAGATGTGTCCTTGGGGGCAAGTCTCAAGTTAAGTTCTTTCACTTGATCTTGACTCCTCCATTTAGGAAAACTACTAATGAAACCAAGGAGTCTGGTCCCTAATGAAGAGTTTTCTAATGCTCTTAAGTTTTAGTCGTTAATGATGAAGTAAGTTGTTTAGGAGGTTTTGGAGTAAAATTATTGAGACATGATTGTTTGCAAATTTAAGTAAATATTCAGTAGCATAACATTAACAGATAAGCAAATTGAAATAAATGTGAATCGAATCAGTGCCAATGGAGTCAAAGTAAAATAATGTTGTTGAAATGAAATGTTTTGCAATGTGTCTTCATCAGTTTTAATTATTAGAATATGAGTTGAGTTACAGGAAGGGGATTCTCGATATACTGAAAGTAATGAGAATATGTCTGGAAGGTGACTAAAGTGGTTCCTCACTCAGAAATGTGTGTTGAATCAGAGTCTCCAAGAAGGTGTCCAACACTACACCAACAAGGATGTAGCCTGAGAGTATCTCGATGTCACTACTCAATGGTTTCCCATTCCTTTGAATAATTTTCCCATGATTATCAACTATCGTACAATGGATCTTCATACTGTTTTTTCGGGTAGTTGATTTTATTAATGATAGATTAGATTAATGTGTAGAATTAAGAGTGTCGAAACCACTTTTGATTCCCCAATGACCATGAAAATCCCGCAGAGGGAAAGAACATACATGAGTTTAAGAAAAAACGTTTATTCCAATTTGATGAAGAAAAATTATTGTAAAATCAAATACACTAATGAAAAATTAAACCACAACTATCATATCACTTTCTAATCATCCACCAATAATGGAAATGAGAGCATACTTTGTGGCAATGAGTTGGGTATGGAATTTAAAGATGATATCAAAGAAAAACAACTAGACTATACAACCTTTCTAGAAGGCAGAGTGTGTGCAAGCGTCGATTAGTAAAATGCAAATCACAAAGGAGACTACGAATCCCCCAGGGAGGATGGAGTGTGGGCATTGTATAGTCCACTTGCTTTATTTATTGATGGACTTTACAAATTGATGAAATCAAAAACTAAAATTCCTTTTGACCCTTTAGAATGGATCAAAAGAGTTACACACTCTTTGGAAGACAAGATGAATGAAGGAGAGGGAAGAATGAGGGAAGAATGAGGGATTTCGGGTGCTCTTGATGATAAAAAGTTTGATTTTCGGAAGCATTTCCTTCTCATTTTTCTTATACCTAATAACAACCAGAGAGCGATTTATTTTAGGATCCCATGAATTGATGAAATAAAAGCACAAAAAACTTATACTACTCAAGTACTTGAAAATTTGTAAAATTTTCTATGAAAGCAAACACTTAAAGTATGAATATGGATCTAGTTTGAGATGATACTTTAAAGAACTTCTAGATCCTATATATATATGATTAGAAAAATTGGATTTAAGTATCGTACTATTGAGATCTAAAAATTTTCAAACAGAAAGCTAGTATTCAATAAAGATTTAAATTTTAGAGAGCGAAGAAAGAGGTCTTGAAGTCCTCTGTAGGTATGCAGGAGAGAAGCATATGTAGAACAAAACACATTAGATTGCAACTCATATAATGTAACTGAAAATAAGGTGGATGCAATTGAGCTCCAAAATCTTAAACTTACATTTTCTGCTTCCACCTTTAGCGGAAAGCAGAATGCATATCCTCCAACTTTCTTCAACGAAACTTCTCCTCTTCTGCTTCAGCGTTTCTGCTTCCAAGATCCAATGGTTTAGAGAGATTTCAACAGAGATCAATGCTGCAGAAAAGAGGAACATGTACACAGGTAAGAAGAATTCCTTATATGCAGAAACAGGTAGGCCCCACAAATTTCAACGGTCCATATCACCCTTGATCTCAGATCAACTGTGGAGATTGATTCCATTGATCTAACTTGCACGAAAAAAACAACTTTCCAGATTTGCAGAATTTCTTAATGGGCAGCATGTTTCAACGTCAATATTTAGGGTGGATTAAGATCAATGGTGGAGATGAATTCTGCCAATCTAACATGCTCGTGGAAAATCACTTTTCAAATTTACGGAATGGCTTAAAAGGGGTTCATGTTTTAATGATGGAGATCAAGACATGGACAGATCTATGGTGGAGAGTGATTCTGCTTATTCAACATGCACAGATTAATGAACTATTGAAATCTGTGAAATCTTGTAGACTTCACACCTTTGAACGACGGAGATCTTGGCAGATGTTGGATCTACGATGTAGGTTGCTTTTGCAATGGGAACAAGCAAGGAGTTTTATGTAATCGGGTAAAGGATGCAACATTCAATGGTTAGGATATCTCATAGATCAAGATCTACGGGCGAGTTTTATTTTGCAGGTGGAAAATGCAAAGCATATTTGAAGTTGTTGCAGGTTGCCCAGAGACGTTAAGAACTGTCATTTTCATCCAGTAGGCGTGGTTTCCAGGTGTCTAATTTTCCACTTTTTTCCATCATGCGCGTCCCAGCATGCTTTCCTATTTTTTTTATGATCATGATGAATCTTCCATATCAAAATTTTTAGGATTTTGTTTCCCACACTGTAACTAATTTTGGATCTATTTTGAGGTTGGTCTCGGGAGCCTATGATACTATAAATATACTCTCAATAAAGGAATACAAGGGTTGGAACCTGTGGGGTTTTGGGTTATGTAATTAGATATCTTCCCTTAATAAAAATGACAGAGCCGAATGATGGCTTGTTGTTGCAAATATTCGTGCATATCTCGCAGTTACAGTCTGTAATTTCCTCTCTTATGTGCATTTCTTCCTATTAAACTTACCATTATGTTTTCTTTCATATTTGGAATGAGTGTGTAATAGTTCAGAATTCATACATGTTTATGCTTTGGCTATTTGTTTTCATATATTCACAAACCCTTTCCAACCAAAGTTAAGGAAAAATTCATCTCTTGGATTGTCATTCTTTCTTATTTCTCACCAGACCAACAACATTTTGACTGTAACCGAGTACTACCTTTCCTTTGTAGAATTTCACCTGCAAACAGTTCTGTGATTCGTAAAATATTTGTCACTCATAGCCCAATGTATGATTTCTTTTTCAACCACAAACATAATCTGAATTTTGTTTTGTTTTTATATCTGGCCCTGTTAAAAAACTATGACATATCCCTCTCTAGAAAGGAAGAAGCCATCTCCCTTTCTTAAAGTGGTTTAGCTGTTACCTTGGGATTCACCCTCCACAACCTAAGGTGCAATTTTGAGTTCTAACAAGAGATCTAGTTTGATATGATACTTCAAAGAACTTCTAGATATGATATATATATATTCTTAACAAACTCATATTTAAACATTAGACTTTTGAGATCTAAAATTTGTCAAACACAAAGAACTAGTAACCAAGAAAGATTTGAATTTTAGATAGAGAAGAAAGAGGTCCTCAAGCCATGATCTTGAGAGGTTTGAAGGAGAGAAGAATATCTAGAAAAAAACACATTAGATTGCAGCTCATATAATGTAACGAAAAAGGTGGATGCAACTGAGTTCCAAAATCCTTTCACCTGAAGGAATCTGTAAATCTAAAAAATCCTTCAAACAAGCATGGTTAATCTAGTACATTAAATCATAAAAGAAAAACAAAATATTAGTACAACCAAATACAGCTTAATACTCCTGAAATATTATAGAGATAAAACATATATGAAAAAATTGACAACAACAAATGTTCATCCAAAAGGAATCTATATCGATTTTACCAACCTTGACAAAAAAAGAAATCATAATTTAGCTAAATGATACTTGAGGAATTATCCAATTGGATAACCATTAAAACATTCCACAATGTTCCTCCAAATCCTTCAATATTTATTAAAAAAATATTAGCAACATAAGTACAATGGGAAGATGTTCAATGCATCCTGTTGAAAGAGGAGAAAGGCCATGCTTTTTTAGAAAAAATGAAGCTCAAACCCCAAGGGGGAAAATTTTCCAAGTGTGAGTGGGTTTTGTGGGTTGAAAAAAAGGTAGAAGGAGGTTTGAATTCATGGGAGAGGAGGTCTCCACCTCTCTTTAGGTATTGCACTTGTTTTGGAAATCCTCCACCTCCTCTAACCACTTCACCCAAGTGGTAAAACAAACCCTCCATGAGAGAATTCACCCCCCTTTTGTGGAAGTGAGTTGGAGCCCCTCCTTTGATCGTTGAAGATGCTCCTCTATGCTCATAATTGTCTCATATAAGATCCTAAACAACTTTGACACCTGAGAGACAATTTCCAAACAAGTTGCCTTTGATTTAGGAATTGGATTTTCTCTAGTTTTCCCATTTATTTGACCCGTTGAGTTATTTTGGAGAGAAAATCAAAATTAATATTTGAAAATTACTAATTTGACTCTCAAAAGTGGGTCTAGGGGTTTAGTGGGGGATCTAGGTCAAAAAACGAGCATCCCCATGACCAAATTGGTTCCCTAGGCCCAACTTTATGACATTTTGAACTTTTACAATTAAAATACATCTTATTGATGATTTTATTAAAAAAACTAAAAGTCAAAAAATCCTATGAAATAATTAGCGCATGTCCACGAAAATTTAGGACTATGACTAGCAGGGTGTAATACATATACCCTAGGATTTAATAACCTTTTAATACATAATAACCAATTTCACCATCTCAGCTTTGGAGGATTTTGAGTGAAAAACTCAAAAAATATATGTCGCTTAAAAAAGATTCACATAATTGACAAGGGAAAAAAACTCCAGGATGATGACCTTGATGACCAAGTCCTAAGAAGGCCAAGCCTTTTACAAAAATAGACCATCATGCTATGTCATTTATTACAATTCCCTTGAGGGGGCGTGAACATGCGAAAAAAAGGAACACAATTGGCCCTGATGAAACTAAGGAACTTCCTGAGAACTGAGTAAGAACACTGCCCCCCCATGATATACTGTGTAAACTCTATGCAAATATTGATATATTATTAAAAATCAATTATTGGCTTCCGTTTAAAAGTTGTTCTTACTGAATCAAAATGAATGAAAATTATAACTTGTTATTCACTGTGAATCAAAGTTAGAATTACATTAACAATTTTGTGGCAAAAAAAATTATAAAAATCATAAGTACCATATATATAAATATAAAAGCGATACCAAAATACCAATTAAAAAACCATACCAAAGTATCATGCTATCCAAAACTATCAGAGAGGCACATGATTGAGGAAAACAACTTCAAAACAGATCAAGAGTGGCACATCCATGATTAAAAAAAACATACAAGCTAGTAGAATTTGATAGATCCTTCATCGATCTAGGTAAAATCCTAAAATTAGTCAAAGAAGAGGATAATTTCTTGAGCTCTCACTTTAGTTGTGAGTCCTGTAGATGTGGGAGAAGGTGATGCCTCAGAAATAGGATTTCAAGCAAAATTCTACTACACCAGTGATCTATGAGCCAATATAACTACATAATAAAACCTACTTTTTTTTAGTTTACTAAAATCTTTCAGTAAAGGTATGATCTATAGTTTTATTGCATTAAGAGTAGATAGGTGCTTACAACCCAATATGTAGGATATGTGTCATCTGACTTTATGTGCATGGAGAGTAGAAAGGTGCTTACAACATAGTATGGGGGAGACGTGTAACATTATGCGTATTCATGGAAGGTAACAAGATGCTTACAATATAGTACAGGGGCGATAGATACATTAAAGAACTCAAGTTATATACCGAATTTAAAATGTAATTAATTATTTTTTGTGGGTTCATATAATAAAAAACATAACGAAATAAAAAATTATTAAAAAATCCATTGGATCATAAAATAAAAATATAATTCCAAATAAAATATCATTAAAAAATAACACCTCTGTATGCTTCATAAATCCACATTTAAAATAAATCTAAACTAATATTATTATAAATTTAATAATAAAAATACTAATAATTTGGGTCGCAACAAAGATTTCGCAAACAAAATCAGACTAGGTGAAAACCAGGTTTTCTAGTATATATATTCTAATAGGACTAGATGACACTGGAAATAGTAATTTGAATTCCAATATACTTTTATTTACTCTGTGAATTATGATACGTTTCCATTCCATTTCTAATATTATGAAATTTCTCACACATTTTCCATAGATTGGAGCAACGGAAGCACGGGCCCAACAACCAAAACCTTAAATAATAATTTCTTAAAAGCTATATGGTCTCGAGGAAACTTTAAGAATAACATAGTTATAACTAAGTTATTCTAGGTGCTTAGCTCTAGATAGAAAGTGAACTCTTTCATAACTTTTTAAATACATTTCACACACCACTTTTTGTTATAAATCCATGGGAACAAGCCATGTATGATGATGACAAATGAGATGAGGCTCAACTTTGGGGATGCAAATTAGGACTCCAAATCTTATCTTATCGTGTACAATGGAATAGGTTATGTTACAAGGTTAAGAATAGGGTAGGGTATGTTATAGGGTTAAGAATTGGAATCAAGTTTGAAGCTTTGTTCCTTTATTGAGATTATTCCACATTGCCTAAGCTCCACTCCCAATGGTGTGACATATTTTGTTATTTATGTTTGTTATTTACTTAGTTAAACAAGTTATTAGAGTGAACTAAAGAACAACTAAAGTATGGGTGGGGGTTAACTCAATGAGGGTGCACCATATATATATATATATATAGAGAGAGAGAGAGAGAGTCCAAAGTGCAAGTTACATCAATAAGAGGGCACCCAAATAACACTCTTTGGGAGTGCGCCCAACCAGAAGTAGCTTTGCTTAAAAGAAACCCTAACTGGACAGTTTCAAGTCGCATCTCCCTTACCGCGATAGAGAAACACCTAGCTTGCATTACCCCTACGCTAACTCACACTTACTTCATGGATGTGTTCCACTTTCTTGATGGTTCATTCCTTCAAATTGTCATGCTCTCTCTCTATATACATGTCTCTCGCTAAGTCTCTTCAATTGTGAATCAACCTGTTTAGTCTCATCCAATGGGGCTCTGAAGTTGTGCTACTCCTCCATGGGCTCCCAAGTAGTTCTACTCCTTGTTGGGTGAAATCACGAAGGGGGCTCCCTTGATAATTCTGTTGTCCTATGGTCACTTAACAACAATTTATACTTTCAAACAATGGCTATATATTTAGTAACAATGAGTTTTAAATGAAATGGTTGAATTAAAAGGTAGAACAATTGGGAATGGAGTCAACAAATTAATATTTTTGAACTGTAAGAGACTGGTAAAAAAGAAAATATTTCACAGAGGCAAGATAGACATCACTTCTTCAGACAGTTTGTAGTTTCAATATAGTGGAATATTTTAAAGGAGATATTCCATCAATACAAAGCATTAAACAAAATGAATCCTACATTAAGATTAGAATAAAGGTGTATTCATGTTTGATTTTGATGAACTAGAGAATGAAATATGAATTCAAATTCATATTCTGTCATTCAAACTGCTAGGATTATTAATCCTCCCTTGTCCATATTTGGTCATATGTCTAAATCAGGAGTCATGTCTAAATCGGGAGTCCATCTAGTCTATTTATAGTCATTACCATCATTGGGTCCACTTGGCCTAATTGGGGCACATGTTTTAGTTACTAAAGTGTGGGGGACACTAATTGAGGCTTACTGCCACTGATTGCATTTAATTGCATTAGGTTAAGAGCCTCCTAGACCAATCCCTACAATTTAGGAGCCACTAGGAGTGCCAAAACCAACCAAGGTCAGTTCAGTTCAGTTAATGACTAGTCAAGCTAAGTTAGGAGTCAGTTACATTCAGTTAGCGCTAGGTTTACTTGAATGCACTCATGAGGGGTGCATTTCTCACCTACCATAGTCAGTTAGCCTTAGTCAACACTGAATGTAACACTTGAGTTGTGTTTTAGAGCTCCGATGAACTCTGGCTATGGTTTAGACAAGGTCAGTTAAATACTAAGTCCTCCAATAGTGATTTAGACAAGGTCTTAGTTACCTACAATCAAGTAGAGTCTATCAATTCGAATTTCCTCATGTGGATTCAAATTTGATGTGGCTATCAAATCCATTGTACTTCATTGTAATTATTATATGATTACTTTTTATTAATGAAAGCATTCACAATTGCAAGCCATTTTTGCATTGTTTCATTCTTCAATTGCTAAGTAAATTGTGTGATCTATTTTGTGAGTTGTGTGTTTGTGCACAGATCTATGTGCTCAATTTAATATGGTATTAGAGCCTTGGAGGACAAGACACCTCTCCTCCTCAAATCTCCAGCTGGATCATTTTTTTGAGCAAATTGCTCCTTCCAGTACTGCACCAGAATCAGAGAATTCACCACTTAATATCCCAAGTTAGGAAATTGTTGATCAAGCTTGCTTGATCAACTATGCTGGGTGTGAAGGAAATTCCAAAATTGCAGACTGTTGACCTTACTTTGTATGTTTGATTGTGTCACAGGTTATCAAATTTTCTTGCAGCATTCTCTACAAGCAGCCTCTTCTTCTCACTACATTCGCTACATCAACTCAGTCCTTCTTACTACATTCAAAATGGCTCATCCAATGGAGCCTCTCACTCCCTTCAACTATCACCAGTGGAAGGATGACATGGTGGTAATGCTCCACACCAAGCAGCTCTTCAGACTCATAGAAGAAATAGAGGAAGAGCCAGATTCAGATAAAGACAAAGCTAAGTACATGAACAAGCTTGATGAAGCCCATGGACACTTGCTCTCCTTAGTCACTAGAGATCTTCGATTCCACATCCAAGAATTGAAGACTCCCGAAGAGGTTTGGGAAAAGCTTGCCTCCTTATTTGATAAGTAGGATGAGATGAGGATCCATCAGCTAAAAAATGATCTGATTACTCTCAATCCATCCAATTTCAAATCTTTGAATGAATTCTTCACAAAGTTCAAGAACCTGATATATCAGTTGAAGCAATGCAAAGTGAAGAAGGATGAATATCAACTCATCCTTGCCATTCTCACAAAGCTCAATGTAGACTACTTAGTCTTTGTATCCACCTTCCAAACAGTAAGGCTCACTACTCCAAATTGGAAGATGCCCACTCCTAATGCCTTCATCCAGTCTCTTATTTCTGAGAATGATAAATTCATCCAAATGGGGATCATTCGATCTTACAAAGATCTAGCTCTAGTTGCAAGAGGATATAAGGTAGCAAATGACAAAGGGAAGCAAAGGGATGAGTCCCCTGTGAATAAAGAGCAGTCAAAAGAACCTTCAGGTTCAAAGAGAAGCAAGAAGAATGGCAAAGGCAAGGTCATCTGCTCTTACTATGGAAGGGACTTTCATTCAGAAAGCTCCTGTATGAGAAGAAAACTTGATGAAATGGCTCTTCTTTTGAGGAAGCATAACATTTTTGTACCTGGTAGCGCAAGGAAGTATGACTCTGAAGAAGAAGAAGATGAAGAATACCAAAGGAAAGGCCACTCACTGAAGGCTTGTTGCACATCAGCACATGTCTTCCTCATTGATTCTGGAGCTTCCAACCATATGGCTGCATCCAGAGAATCATTCTCTTCTTTTCACTCCTTTGATGGTCCTAGTATTCAGACGGGAAATAAAAGTAAAGTCAAAACAAAGGGGAAGGGCTCTGTCAAACTTGAACATGGAAGGTTCAAAGATGTGCGATTTGTTCCCTGCCTAGCTTCAAACCTGTTATCTACCTATCAGATGACCCATGCTGGATCTCCAAAGAAAGTGATCTTTGGTCCTGACTCAGTGGAGATCACAGATATCTCTACTGGGAGCATCATAGAAAACGGTACTACAAATCATGCTTCAAAAGCATATGAGTTCTCACATTTCATGCCTCCTTCAAAACTAGTGCACTCTCAGCAACCACTTGTAAGGGAAGGTAAAATCAGTCCACCTACTTCTATTACAACTTCTACTAGTATTGCAAATCCATCTTTATCAGTTTATGAGATTAAGATTCAGGGTGACTCAGATGTAAATTCAGTCCCTACTTCCAAACTGGAAGCTAGGAAGATGATTGGAAACTCACCTCACACTCAGAAAGGAAAGACCATTGTGCTATGCCATGCAATCTTACCTCCTTCATAGAGATGCAATAGACTCCTTTTAAGATGCTATATGGCAAGGGCTCAGTCTCACTACATTCAGAAGAATGGATATGATCATACACCTCTTCATTCAGCAAGAGACAAAGGTTACATTTCTCCTTCCTTCCATCATCATTTTTGGAGAAGAAGGAGAAGTCTACATGCTAGGCCCCAGAATACCTGTGCACCACACACCATGCATGCTACTTCGCTACTTCACAGAGATGAATATTGCAGCAAAATATTTTCAAGTTTTTCAAACTTGAGACCTGATTCTACCTGCTTAGATAGAGGGGGGGATTTTTTCCCATGTGGTTTTTGACCCACCTTCTTGTATTAAGAAGTTACTTTATTTTACTTGATGTAATGGGTGACCTATGGTCTTAGTTACCAGGGCCCACAGTTTCTCCAAGTTAGCATTCACGGGGGGTGTTATGATTATTAATCCTTCCTTGTCCAAATTTGGTCATATGTCTAAATCAGGAGTCATGTATAAATCGGGAGTCCATCTAGTCTATTTATAGTCATTACCATCATTGGGTCCACTTGGCCTAATTGGGGCACATGTTTTAGTTACTAAAGTGTGGGGAACACTAACTGAGGCTTACTGCCACTGATTGCACTTAATTGCATCAGTTTAGGATCCTCCTAGACCAATCCCTACAATTTAAGAGCCACTGGGAGTGCCAAAAACAAGGCCAGTTCAGTTCAGTTAATGACTAGTCAAGCTAAGTTAGGAGTCAGTTACATTCAGTTCTAGTCTTCTACATTCAGTTAGCACTAGGTTTACTTGACTGCACTCATGAGGGGCGCATTTCTCACCTACCACAGTCAGTTAGCCTTAGTCAACATTGAATGTAACACTTGAGTTGTGTTTTAGAGCTTCGATGAACTCCGATTATGGTTTAGACAAGGTTAGTTAACTACTAAGTCCTCCGATAGTGATTTAGACAAGGTCTTAGTTGCCTACAGTCAGGTAGAGTCTATCAATTCAAATTTTCTCATGTGGATTCGAATTTTATGTGGCTATTAAAGTCATTGTACCTCATTGTAATTATTATCTGATTACTTTTTTATTAATGAAAGCATTCATAGCTGCAAGCCATTTTTGCACTGTTTCATTCTTCAATTGCTGAGTAAATTGTGTGATCTATTTTGTGAGTTGTGTGTTTGTCCATAGATCTATGTGCTCAATTTAATACAAACATGAATGAAAAGCATATATTAGTGATATAGGAGACACATTCACAAGGGAATATATATATTGCAGAAAATAGTGGCACATGAATCTATGTTTAGAAATGTTGATATTTTAAAAGTTGTTATGCCAAAACAAAATGATCACTGAAAGAATAACAAGCATATCAAAACAAATATACAACACAAATATTTATCCTGGGAAATTCTTATGGGGAAGAAAACCCAAAAAAACTTCCTCGATAAAGAATTCAACCAAGTACAATGTAAGACCCAAAGAATAAGACTAGACAACTTCCTCATCCTCAAATGGATTGGTTCTCCTCTTTATAATGAAATTTCGTGAGTGCTCTGCTTTTCCAAATGAGGGGGATGCTTCTTTGATTTATACTTATCAACTGAGAGGCCTAATAACTACTAAGTTTTATTAATTTTCTTAGATGATATCTTAAAAAAAATTACTGGAAGATCACTGAAAGAACAACATGCACATAAAACACAAGAACACAAATATTTTCCTCGTGGAAACCACAAGGGAGAAAACCCCGCAAAACTTCCTCTGTATAGATCTCGACTAGAGGAATGTAAAACCTAGACAACTGCTTCTAACTTCTTTCTAGTGCACTATTTCTTCTCTCTTGCAAACCTACTTGAGTGAGTGAGTAAAAATGAAGGAGAGCGCATCACTATGTATTTTAATCTGTTGAATTGAACTCTAACTTGGTGGGGATTAATTCACCAGTTGTTTGAGCTGACTTGTCCAACAGGACACCACAAATAGCATTTATTACATTGACACTTGGGTACTATTGACCTGACTTACATTCGAAGGTTTACACTGCATCCTTCAAAGACTCTAACAAGACCAAACTCATCTTCAGAAGGAGTAATACAATACATATAGAATATATTCTGAAGTTACATTATTATAACACTCCCTCTTAACTAGGAAGGTATTCAACCATAGTAGCAACTGTTACTATTACAAATTGTACAACTGGTTGTTGAGACTCTATATGTCATAGGAAGTTTTGATACATCATCATACAACTTCATCATCGATCGCAATTGGATCTTCTTCTGCAATCATCTTTCTTCAATCATCTTCTTGTCATCTTATGGAACATCTCTTGCAACATCATTATATGAATGTTGAATCATCTTCTGGACCATCATCATCTTTTGCTTCATATTTTGGAACATCTTCTATAGTATCGAAATGTGAATACTGGAGCACCTTCTAAATCATCCACTGGACAACATCAGTGTGTAAACACCAAACCATCATTTGTAACAACATCATCTAAACCATCATCATCTGCATCTTCTATATGTTAATATTGAACCATCATCATCTGCATCTCTAGTATGTGAATACCGAGAACATCATCATCTGCATCTTCAGTATGTAAATATTGAACCACCATCATATGCATCTTCAGTATGTGAATACTGAAACATCATCATCTGTATCTTCAGTATGGAAACATTGAGATATCATCATCTGCATCAACAGTATGTAAATACTGAAACAATCAACAACATCATTAGCATGTTAGTGCTAAAAAACAAATCATCTATAGTGATAGATGATCATCTGCATTACCAGCATAGAGATGTTGGAAGATCATCATCAGTATAGAGATACTGAATCTACCACATCAGTATAGGAATACTGAAACTATCACATCAATTAGTGTAACAACACTGAAACTATCTCAATAAACATCTCAAAATATATCAATCAATAATTAGTCAAGCATCTCATCAATCAACAATGTGAAAACACTATAAACATCTCATCAAGCATCTCAGTAATCATCAGTATAATCAATACTGAAACTATCATCAATATAACCATACTAAAGCATACATCTCAATCAATCATCAGTATAATAATATTGAAACTATCATCATTATAACAATACTAAAACATACATCTCAATCAATCATCAGTACAACAATACCGAATCAACCATATCAACAATCAACAATCAACATACCAATGTTGAACCAATCATCTCAGTAGTCACCAATATAACAATACGGAACTAACATCTCAACATTCATGAGTATAACAACATTGAGCTAACATCTCAACAGTCATCAGTATAACACTACTGAAAGAAAACATCTCATCAATCAACAGTATAGAAATACTGTAACAACCATCATGCCCTCTAACTATATCAGAGCAACATCTCGGTGAGTTCTCTGGTAGATCCACCTGGGCATTTTTTCTAACTTACTAACACTTTTGAGCCAACAAGACCAGTTAGACATATGGATCTTCCTAGGGACCAACAAGCCTTGTACTAGCTTACAAACCCACTTGGGTTAAACTGATTTAGCAAAACATACTAATCCCCTTAGGATCAAAGAGCCTCATCTGACTAACCCTTTTGAGGCCAAACTGTCCTAGCCAGACTTACCCTACACTAGACTAAGCTACTCACAACTGCATCCTTCTTCCATCTACCGTCACTCCCTCTTTAGAGAGAGGTCCTTTCGGACTACACCAAGCTTTTATTGAAAGTATTCAAACTTTACACGAGCCAGAGGATTAGTTAACTGTCACATCCCCAAACCTCTTCCCAACGATGGAGAGTACGTGACCTACACACTGCTGGTTTCCAACAAGAAATATAGCCCCATGAACATAAAAACATAATAATTAAAATGCATTGAACATAAATATATACATAGATTCATAGTGCATTCTACAACGGAAGCAAAATTCATTCATTCAAACATGTTCATATTAATTCCTAAAACAAATAGTTTGTAGAGATTAAGCACACGAATACTTATATTGAAATGAAGTTGGCCCGCAACTAGATACATCGCTGCAATGTTCCACCCAACCATAGGCTAGTGTGCTCACTAATCTCTTAGCATCACTACCACCCTCGAGCTGTGCATGATTCCACAAGGCACTAGGGAACAACAAGCTTACACATAGCCAAAACCATACATCCACAGTCAATCCAACTCACCATTGGATTCCACGGACTTCTAAGGAAACAAGCCAATTACATAGGGGTTCCTTGGACTTACTCGACTAAGCCTAAATTCACATCAAACACACAGTCAACCAATTAACAGGTGGGTTCCTTGGACTTACTCAGCCAAGGTAACACCATCGTGCACTTCACAACAACACACAATTTCTAGGTTGTAGAGAAACGTTTGGCAACCACATAAATAAATGGAAGATGGGGGAATAAAAACTGAAGAAAAAAATGACCTCTATTCACACCAAAGCATGGGTCTACCCTCCCAGCCACAAAACATAACAAAAAGGGGTGGGTTTGCAACCCAACTGACTGGTAAAGAGGGAAAAAATGACCGAGGATGAGCAATTATGTTTTCAGGAAACATTCTTGTGCATTATGGAGGCAATTCGACCACCACAAACCCCCGAATCATAAATATGAACTCAGAAAACATCTTTGACCATTGCCAGAGAGACAATGACCATCGTTTTCTCCCGAATCGAGAGATCTTGGCTTCTTAACCACTAATCAACACAAAAATGAATTTATGGGCATGGAACAATGAGAAAAAACCAGAAATTGTGAGGACAAATTCCTAGCAAGCTCAACTGTGTGAGGAAGACCAAAAACGACCTCTTGAAACCCCCAAAACATGAATCACTACTGCACATTCACTCAGCAAAACAAAAATAGGATTTCCTAGTCATGGAAATGAGGAAAACCACAGCAAAAATGCCCAGTGAGGATCCTAGCCACTCAACATTTTCAAATTGAATTCCCAGCCATGGGAAACTGAACAAAACAACAAAAACGTGAAGGAGAATGACCACAGTTATCTCTAGCTGCGTGAGGAAGCAAACGCATGGGTGAATAATGGCTTAGGAAGGCATTTCCAAGCATTTAGTTGCCCAAGAAGCCAAAAACATGTTTTCCAAAAATGGGTGACTTCCCAAATTCAAATTTGACCTCCATACCTTTCCCATCCCGAGGCAATAACTTCCTTCACCAACTTTCGATGACTCGACATAAAAGACAAAAAGGGTGGTTGACAACTTTATGGGTTTACCCTTTGACATTTGGATTTTCCCCATTGTCCCAAAGGTTTGGATATTTCCCCCTCCCTATTCCTTGTGAAATCATGCCCCCATCTTTTTAACGTTGTGGCGCATAGCTAGTTGTGGTATTTTATTAATTTGCATTTTACATGATGTCTCAAAATAGATTGTGCCTGGCTAGCACATAAACCATCGGCATCGATTTTAATCGCCGAAACATAACACACTAAATCCATGGTGGGGCCTTTTCCTTGAGCTCCACACCATGAGTTATTAACGTTATTTACATAATATGCAATTCAATACCATGGGGTAAAAACCGGGGTGTTACATTAACACATATGTCACTTGTTCCTTTGTAGGAACATACTTGATCTTTATAGCTCCTTTCTAAACCATGTCTCGATTGAAGTGATATCTCACTTCAATATGTTATGACTTATCATGAAAAAATAAATTTTCTGTCATCTTGATACAACTCGGATCATCACAAAGGATATCAGTGACATCTATCTCTTCGTCAAATAAAGCTACCAACACCTTCCGAAGGCATACTGCTTCACTACAAGCTAAACAGGAAGCAATGTATCCTGCTTCTACTGTGCTAAGTGAAATATTGGTCTACTTTCTACTGACCCATGAGATCTGTTAAGAACCTGTGTCAACCCTCCTCTTTATTTTGTTAGTATATTTTATCGGACGCATATGCTTTGTAAGTCGTCCCATTAGTATGTTGTATTATCCCACATTCATGGGGAGTAAGTAATAGTTGTTAAGTTTTCTAGTTATTATGTTGCATTATCCCACATTCATGGGGGGTAATAGTTGTTTAGATTAGACTTACTATTTAAGTATGTGTTGAGTCTAATGAAAGCATCGAAGAGTTATTTTGTATTGAGCTTGCTCAAAGGAGGTTGCCCCCTCGAAGTGGCTCGCGATCAATAAAATCTCTTTTGTGCTCCAATATTTTTTTTATATCATGAATTTTGATTTTCCATTGTAGGAGGTTCTCCACATTTGGTATCAGAGCACTTTCCTTGGCACAAGTGGGATTTTTTTCTTTTTTTCAAAAAAAAAAGAGGGAAAAATTGGGCGGCAAATTTTAGATCAATTTCTAAAACCTTTTGCATATAATCAGAAGAAACAGGTTGCATATTTGAATTCCCCTTTCAAAAATACGCAGTTTGAAAAAAACAATCATCTCATTTGGAGTTCTAAAAGTGGAGATATCACAGATTTAAAATCAGAATTTTTTCAGAATTTCGGTGACGACTGCGGAAATTGCAGAGTGAAATATTTTGACTTGGTGCCCAGATTTCCATTCCGATTACATGGGTAGAAGCAGAGTGATTATTTTAGTTCCAGAAATAGGCTATAATAGCAATTCTGAGAAATATAGATTGGTTTATGCTCATTTTAAAAGTTTTTGTCTCAAAACCCTAGCTCTAATTACGAGTTTTTGAGCATTGGGTGGAATTTCTACCACATTTTTTCTGGCACTGTGATTATTGCAATAGTTCTTCTTCTTGCAATAGTATTTTTCATTCAGATAAAGGAATAAACCCTATCCGCTTAACTGTGGGAAGTACTTGGGCATAGCCCTAAAACTCATTGTGAGGAGTACCACAGAAACCCCGAAGTAGCTGGCCATTGAGAGGACCTCCCAAGCGAAAAGGGAAACGACCCCCACCAGATTGACTAGATTCCCATCCATGAAGAAAACCAAAGAGATGTCATTTTTTGCCAAGCGGTTAGCAGTTTTACCTGCGCCGTGAAGTGAGGGGTACCGCCCCAATACTCAAGCCTGAGACAGCCTTGGTGGTCGAGTGACTACCTTTGAACCATTAGGAAGCCAAATATACCTGGGGTCCATATCTATTTACAGTTGATAACACGTAGAATTCCAGACTTGTCACAAATCATTTACTCCAATTCAAGTTGATAAAGCACAACTTTCTAGCACCACCACAGATCATTTCTTCAGGAAAAAAAATAAATTGTTTTTCAGCCATATATTCCTTGATTTAGCTCCATTTCCCTTGAAAATTCACTGTAACGCCTGTCATTCCATTCTACATATTTCATTCATTGAGGACCCTATCCCAATTGCACTTCCCAAAGCCCAAAATTCCATCTCCTTCTTTTACCTCGCTTCTGAACTTCACATTTTTTGTTTCCTTGTCCCTCAGAAAGTGTCCACAAGCTAGTTACCCACACGCGTTTTTTCCAACTCAAAATTTTCCTTTTCTAAAACCCTCTCTATTTTTTGTTTTTCCACCCATTTCTGATTTAAAAAAAAATCTTGCTTATGGTTGTTACCCATGGAAGAGAAAATAGATAAATGGAAGAAGAACTTGTCACCCACAAGACCAAACTCACAGATCTAGATCAAAGATTTATTGACCTCCATCTTTAGTATTCAACCATGAGCAATCGGCAACAGCCCGAGTCTTCTGTCGGCACTGCGTTCTCTGCTTCCAACAACTTTTGTGGGCCGAAGATTAAATTCCCTCGCTTCAACGGTGATGATCCAAGTGGATGGATACACAAGGCAGAACAATACTTTAATATGCATAACACTTTTGATGTCACGAAAGTCCCACTTGCATCATTTCATTTGGAACGTGAAGCCCTTAAATGGTTCTGTTGGTACATCAAGGATCATGAAGAGCCCCAATGGACATATTTTTGCCAACTCCTTTTGCACCGATTCGACCCTAGTGGTTTTGATGAATTCACAGGAGCACTCACCAAACTTTGCCAGACTGACACTGTGAGAGAGTATCAGACAGAATTTGAGAACTTAGTCAAGCACACATAAGGATTTTTTGATGCATTCTACAGGAGTTGTTTTATCAGTGATCTTAAGGATACAATATGATCTGAGGTTACAATGTTTTATTCCAACACAATGATGGAAATCCTGGGGTTGGCTAAGTTGGCGGAGGATAAGATTAGGGCTCAACAATGCCCCAAATACACTTTTGTTCCATTCAGAAATATAGTTCCCCAAAGATATCCAATCCCTCTCACTCCTAGAACCACTCCTATCAAGCATTTGTCGGAAGCCCAGATGCGGGCACATAGGGAAAAAGGACTTTGTTATAATTGTGATGGTAAATTCACCTGGGGACATCAATGTACTGAACACAAGCCCTATTTCTTGGATGTGGCTTCTTCGCATGCACTTGAAATTTGTGATGTTGCTCAGGATCTAGTAGACGATCAAGTCGACATTTCGCAGCCGCCTATTGACCCTCAGATTGCTAAACAATTTGATTGTTTTGTCCATCCTTTCTCTAGCTTTAAAGTCATGGTTGCCAATGGGAGCACCTTACCTTGCAAAGGAAAGTGTTGTCGTGTGTGTATCTCTATTGGAGATTATAAATCACACTCTAATATGTCTGTCATACCCCTAGGAGGTTGTTTTGTGATTTTGGGCACTCAATGGTTATGCACACTTGGACCCATCTTATGGGATTTCGCTGAACTGTGGATACATTTTTTAGTCAATGGGAAAAACACATATTTAATGGATTACAACCAGGGTCTCTTAGCATCATCAGTTCACATTGCATGGAAATGATCCTTAAGAAGAATTCACATGGTGTCATCACTCAGCTCCATTCATTAGAGAGAATTTGAGGTCAAAAATAGGCCTCAAAATGACCAAAATGTACTATAAAAATCAACCAATTACATTCTAGTAGATGACATCATCCCCCATGGTTGAGGTGGCATTGCATGAGTTAAGAATGCTTATTTGTCACATTTTCTATGGTGGATGAAAACCCATAGTTAACCAAGGTAGTGGTACAAGTACTTTTAAGTCATAAAGTGAAGTACTCACAATAAAAGTCATTTCACACTTTCTCATAAAATAATATTATTGTCATTTTCAAGTAAAGTACTCATAATTCATAAAAATGTCTTTTCACATTTTTTTATAAAATAATATATTGTCATTTTCATGTTTTTTAATTTTAAATTATATATTCACTCAATTGTATTTAATATCATAATGTCAAACTAATATGTATATATATATAATCTTGTACTTTTAAAATAAATTAAATTCATGAATGATATTTATATGAAAAAAATATGTTTATGCATATAAATTAAATTCATTTTTGTTTACTTTTATTTACAAGTTCAAGACAAATAAATGCTAAAGGACAATAAATTTTTGAGAATTTACAATGAATCTTAGTCACATTATTGTAGAGTTATTTTATTAATTTTATTTATAGTCAATTTAGAAAAGTAACGCAACCATGGTTATTTATATTGTGCATAAAAAGTAGTGTAGGAGGTGAGTTGTCTTATATACCTACCTCATAAAACTCCTAACTCATAATATTTTAATATATCTTATATTTTTGTAGTACATCTCTTAGGAGGCCCATTTTTGACCTCAAATTCTCTCTAATGTCATTCAGAAGCAATCTTCGGCAGTCTCAAATACTCCCTTGGATCTTTCATTCCGATGCACCCTTCAAATTCCTGATTTTTCCAAGCCCTTCACTCTTGAGAGTGATCCTTGCGATAATGGACTTGGTGTTGTCCTCTTTCAATATGAACATCCCATGGCATTCACTGGTAAATCCCTTCCTGGAAAGAATTTATCCACCTCCACGTATGAGAAGGAAATGATGACTATTTTGCACGCAGTACATAAGTGGTGGCCATACCTCTTAGGGAATCCTTGCTGCATCAAGAATAATCACCAGAGTCTGAAATATTTCCTGGAACAACGGGTCTCATCCTGAACACAATAGAAATGGGTTAGAAAACTCAGGGGTTATGACTATGATATCAATTACAAGATGGCTAAGGACAATATTCTGGTGGATACTCTTTCTCGCACATTTGATGCCCCTGTCTCTCTTTCAGCTATTGCTATGCCTATTCCAACTTGGTTACACTCTATTAAGCAAGGCTATGTCAATGAATCCTCATTATATAAAATCATCCAACCATTGCCCAGTAACCCTTCTGTAGGTACAAGGGTCGTCTGGTGCTTCCCTAGAGCACAGATCTTAAACATGCAGTCTTTTATGAACTCCATGCTTCTCCATCGACAGGGAAATCAAGGTTCATGAAAACATATGAGAGGGAAAGATGTCACTTATTTTGGAAGGGAATGCAATGATAAATTTGATAGATGGTTTCCAAATGTTCTCCTTGTCAGCGCCACCAGGGTGAAACTACACTCCTTTCCGAATTGCTCGAACCTTTTCCCATCCCTACAAGGATTTGGACATATATTTCGATGCATTTCCTTCAAGGGATCCCTAAATATGGAGGGAATACCGTAATATTGGTTGTGGTTGATCGGGTCTCCAAATACCATCATTTTTGTGCTCTCAGCCCTCCATATACCACCTCCTCAATCACACAAATTTTCATCGTCAAGATATTTCTTCTTCATGGAATCCCTTCTTCCATTGTCTCAGACCGCAACGCAACTTTCACAAGTCATTTTCTCCTTACTGACACCAAACTGAATATGAGTTTAGTTTATCACCCACCAATAGATGGTTCGATTGAACTCCTCAACAACTATTGGGAAACTTCTCTGTTGTTTCACCTCTGAAGAACAACATCTATGGGAAAAGTGGCTCCCTCTCACTGAATGGTGGTACAATACTTCCTACCATACTGCATATCAAATGACTCCATATGAAGCCGTTTATGGTCACACACCTCCAGTAATCCTTCCATACACCCCCAATAGTTCACCAGTTCAGGTAGTTGACATGGTTCTTCAAAATCGACATCGGATTCTTCACATTCTGCAGGACAATCTTCACATGGCCAGAACCCGCATGAAATACTAAGCCAATAAACAGTGTTCTTAGTGCTATTTTCAAGTCGGTGACATGGTTTTTCTTCATCTGCAGCCTTACAAGCAATCCTCCTTGAAACTCAAAGGGAATCAAACACTCGCTCGAAATATCTCTAGTCCATATACAGTTCTTCAAAAGCTTGGGTCTGTTGCTTATAAATTAGCACTTCCTCCTTCTTCTCACATTTATCAAGTGATTGACACCAACATCAGAGAACAAATTGTTTTACCAGAACGGGATAATGAAGGATCCATCATTTCAGATCCGGGGGCCATCGTCAATCAGCGCACTTGTCAGATTCACTCTCGGTCCATCACAGAGGTGTTAATTCAGTGGCACAACATGCAACCAGAGGATGCTACATGGAAACCACTCCTTCAGATTCAACAACAGTTTCCACATCTAAAGCTTTGAGGACAAAGCTTTTTTTTAAGAGGGAGGGGATGTTAAGAACCTGTGTCAACCCTCCTCTTTATTTTGTTAGTATATTTTATCGGACGCATATGCTTCATAAGTCATCCCATCAGTATGTTGTATTATCCCACATTCATGGGGAGTAAGTAATAGTTGTTAAATTGTCTAGTTATTATGTTGCATTATCTCACATTCATGGGGGGTAATATTTGTTTAGATTATACTTAGTATATAAGTATGTCTTGAGTCTAATGAAAGCAACGAAGAGTTATTTTGTATTGAGCTTTCTCAAAGGAGGTTTCCCCCTCGAAGTGGCCCGTTATCAATAAAATATTTTTTGTGCTCCAATATTTCTGTTATATCATGCATTTTGATTGTTCATTGCAAGAGGTTCTCCACAAGATCATGCCTCATCCCAAACTAAAACAACAACATGAGGTGCTCTTTCCATATTTAGTACTTCCTATCCAATCTGAGTCTATGAACCCATGTAATCTGATCTCACTATCTGATGTATATCTAAGCCCATAATCTAAAGTTCCCTTTAGATACCTCATCACATGTTTTGATCCTATCAGGTGAATATGCTTGGGATTCACCATGTACTGACTTAGTGTGTTTATAGAAAAACATATATCTGGTCTTGTATTGGTTAAGTACATTAGTGAACCAATAATTTGTTTGTATAAGGTGGTATCTACAGCTTTTGATGTATCATCATTCAATAACTTCAAGTTTGTTGTCATCGGAGTAGTCATGGACTTACAATCTAACATTCCTAACCTATTTAGAACTTCTACCATGTATTTTCCTTGGTTTAGGAAAATCTCATCTGGGGATTACCAAACTTCAAGACCTAGAAGGTAGTGCATCATTCCAAGGTCTTTCATCTCAAATTCTACACCAAGCTTCTTCTTACATTCGTTGATGGGCTTATATTCTCCTATTAAGAATACGATCATCCACATATAAAAGTAATATTATAAGCCAATCATTCTGAACCTTATAGTAAAGGTTAGAATCTTCCTTACTCTTGGTAAATCCTAAACTCATCAGGAATCCATTTGTTCTTCTGTACCATGCTCTGGGTGCTTGTTTTAGCCCATACAATTCTTTCCTAAGTTTGCATACATAAGCTTCCCGACCGTCAGTCTCGAAACCTTGCGGTTGTTTGATATACACTTCTTCTTCTATCAAGACATTTAGAAAAGTTTCCTTCACATCTATTTGATGTAACTTCCACTTATTTTTTTCTACCAAGGCAAGGACAGTTCTAATTGAAGTGTAGCTAGCTACTGGAGTAAAGTTCTCTTCATAGTCAATTCCTTCCTTTTGGGATAATCCTGTAGATACGAATCTTTCCTTGTACTTTTCTATACTACCATCCATGGAATGATTTGTTTTGAAGATCCACTTCGAGGAGACCACTGATTTGTCTTTTGGTATTGGGACTATTTCCCACACATCATTCTTTATTATGGATTGGTATTCCTTGACCATTGCATTAACCCATTCATGTTGCTTTGTTGCTTATGGTTGCTTCTTCCCATAGGTACATTGGTAGATCTTGATCATGTATCGTAGCTTTTACCTCTTCCATGATAGATCTATTCTTTCTTTCTGCCACACCATTTTGTTGAGGATTATAGGGAATGGTGAGATCCCTCTTAATCCCAGATTCCTTGCAGAAATAATTGAATTCATTTGATGTGAAATATCCTCCATTATCTGATCTTAAAATCTTTATTTTCTTCTCATATATATTTTATACTAGGGCCTTAATTCTTTAAACCTTTCAAACACTTCATCCTTCTTTTTCAAAAAATATATCCAAGTTTTGTGGGAGTAGTAATTAATAAAAGAAGCATAGTAAACATACCCGCTTAATGAAGTTGTTTGCATTGGTCCACATATATCTGAATGGATAATATCTAAGATCCTTTTTTCTTTGCTATCACTTTTTGGATAGGGAATCTTAGTATTCTTTCCTTTTGCACATCCTTTGCATACTCCTTCATGTCCTATATGAATTTTTGGTAAACCAGTCACAACCTTGCTTACTATTGGTAGAGATTTGTAATGAATATGATCGATCCTTTTGTGCCAAAGCTCACATGGAATTATTCTACTAGTTTCTAATGTTGAATCTACATGTCCCTTTAGTTTGTAGAGTCCTCCTTCTTCAATTCCAATTTCTACTGCATCATCTATGGTCTTTCCTTTTGACCACATGAGAAATTTTCAATCTATGAATGCAACTATGAATCCTCTCTTGTCCAATGATGAAATAGATAGGAGGTTCTTCTTTAGTCCAAGGACACATAGGACATCTTTAATCTTCATGTATTTTCCAGAGTCCAACTTATAGGATGCTTCTCACATTCCTTTGATGGGATATTGGGAGTCATCTCCAAGCATTACTTTGTGTGGTGATTCTTTTTGTACAAGGCATGATAGTGAGTCCTTGTAACTTGTCATGTGCTTGGATGCACCACTTTATACTAACCAGGTGTTATTTCCCGGTGAGACTAATCCTGTTAGGGAAGAGATCAGTACACTTCACTGGATTCTTCATCTTTCTTTTATTCCTCTTCAACTTCTTGATCACTATCTTCAGTAGCATGAGCTTGGAATATTTTCATCTTTTTAACTCTTTCTTCTTTCATGGGACAATTGATGGCATTGTGTCCCAACTTGTGACAAGTGAAGCACTCATAATTTGAGAAGTATTTCTTGGGTCTTTTGAACCCTTGAGTCTTATGAGTATGATCATGACTCTTCCTTTTGTACTTTCCTTTGGCATGGGTTGTCAAGGATTGATCTTCATTATCATTTACCTTAACTTCTCTGGCTAATATTATTTCTTCTTCCTGGACACATTCTTCCCATAGCTTCCTGAGTTTAGTTATTTTCCTTCTTGAGCATATTCCTCAGACAAAAACTTCCCAATCTCTTGGGAGACCATTTAAGGGGGTCATCACAATTTCTACATATTCTACTCTATCACCAATGGCTTCTAGCTGATATCTAATTTGAGCTACTCTTGAAAAGTAAGATTTCATAGTCTATAACTTTTGAGTCTTTACACTTTTGAGGTGATTCCTCAAAGTCATTTTTCTTTTGAAGTTTCTCCCTTCAAATAGACTGGACAGAGCATCAAAAATTTCTTTTGGATTTTCCCTTGATGATACTTGAGGAATAAATTTATACTTGATCGAGTCAGCTACGATCCTTTTGGCTATGATCATATCCTTCTTATGCTTGGACTTAGCCTCCTCCTCTTCTGGTTCTTTCACTTCCTCCTTCACAAGTTTGTTTAGATCATTCTCTTGCAGGATGAGCATGATCCTATACTTCCATTCTCTGAAGTTTTCATCTCCTTCAAGATTTTCATATAGCTTGGTGTTCTTAGTCATCTTCAATAGAGTGAGAACTTCAAAAGGAAAAACGAGGAAGAGTACTTACTTGAAGAAAACAGTTTCTGGTTGAACTCCTTCTGGTTGACCTAGGTTTTGATGTAGAAACCCTAATTTCTCAAATGGAAACCCTAATAGGGTTGAGATTTGGAAAAGATGCACCTCCTTGAGGTGAGGTAGACTATAACATGCTTTTCTCGATATTAATGATGGAGTCTCAGAAAATTGAAGCCCTAGTTTGTCCCGGCAGTAGTAAATGGTAAAAAATTGAAACTTCTTGGATTCTAGATCTATCTTCACAAAAATATGCGCTCTTCAAGGGAGAGTTGAGGGTGCCCTCTTTCCTAGCTGATCTCATGAGGGATTTATTCAGAATGACAAACCCTAGCTATGCAGTACTTCCTTTCAGGTTGGAACTGATACCATGTTGATTTTTATCAATTTGCTTACATGATATCTTAAAACAAAGTAATAGAATATCACTCAAAGAACAACAGCCACAGAAAACATAAGAACACAAGAACACAAATATTTTCCTCAGGGAAACCACAAGGGAGAATACCCCATAAAACTTTGTAAGTATAGATCTCGACCAGAGTAGTGTAAAACCCATACAACTGCTTGTAACTTCTTTCTGGTGCACTATTTCTTTAAAATTACTTGAGTGAGTGAGAATAAATGAAGGGGAGTGCCTCCCTATTTATATTATTCTGCTGACTTGAACTCTAACTTGGTGGGGCAGACTTCACTAGTTTTCAAGGTTAACTTGTCCAACTGGACACCACAAATAGCATTTATTATATTGACACTTGGGTAATGTTGACCCGAATTACATTCATAGGTTTACATTGCATCCTTCAATGACTCTAACAAGACCAAACTCATCTCCGGAAGGAGAAAAACAATACATATAGAATATCTTCCGAAGTTTCGTTATTTTAACAATAACCCAACAATGTCGACTTCTCCTTGTCTCCAGGGACAAATTTCCTTGGAAGACTCAAAAATACATTTTAATAATACTTTTGTGGGTACTATTGACCCGAATTATAATGGAGGTTTTACCTCAAGACTTTACATGACCAAATACATCAATGACACCCCTAATTAGATGAACAACATCTATGGAAGGGGTAATAATAATGATTATACAAAAATAGAATATCTTCCGTAGTTACATTTATTTAACACTCCCTCTTAACAAGGATATTCTACAACAACAATACATATGTACAGCTTACTAGTGAGTCTATATGTCATAGGAATTTTTGAACAACTATGTCATCATCATCATTGACATCTTTGGCATCATCTCGAGCATCATCATCTCTGCCATCATTTTGAGAATCACCATCTCGAGCATCATCCTTTATGGCATCATCTTAACCATCATCGCTGGCATCATCTTGACCATCATCATATATGGCATCATCTTGAACATCATCATATATGGAATCAACTCGAGCATCACTTGCAATATCATTAGCATACAAATAATGAGTTGAACACCCACAGCATAAACAATGTTGGAACATCATCATTTGCAACTGAATGGAGGAGCTTGTCCCAAAATGAATGCAGGACCACTTTCATCAAGAGAGTACTATCATTCGCAGGACCATCCTCAACTTGTAAGTTCCAGGACCACTCTCAATAAGAGAGTGTTCTTTTCCATAGGACCATCCTCAACTAGGATACTATCATTTGCAAATGAATGTAGGATCTCATCCACAAATGAATAAAGGACCACTCTCCACACAAGAGTATTATCACCAGTACGACCATCCTCATCTTGTAAATGCAAGGACCACTCTCATTAATATAGTGTTCTTGTCTATAGTACCATCCTCAACAAGGATACTATAGTCCGCAAATGAATACATGATCTCATCTGCAAATGAGCGCAGGACCACTCTACATATGAGAGTACTATCATCCATAAGACCATCCTCAGTCGGCAAGTTCTAGGACCACTCTTAACATAGAGTGTTTTTGTCTGTAGGACCATCCTCAATAAGGATAATATTGTCCACAAGTAAATGAAGGTTCTCATCCTCAAATGAATGCAATACTACTCTCCATGTGAGACCACTGATCTAGGACGTGCCCAGGTGCACGTTGGGGATAACAATCGACTGAATGAGTCAAGTTCTGTTATGTAGGAAGCATATAAAAGAATCAACAAAGAAGGAAACACAATAGGTCGACAAGAAATATACACACAGATAATATGCAAGAATTTGAACCAATTTATTACTTATTCTCAATGAAAGACGGAGGAATCATATAGATATGTATATTACATTAATTTACATGCTTATATAGGATACTAAGATGCTTGGGTGACTACCCTCTACGTTCATTTACAAGAATTTATAACAGTTCAGAAGTTCAACCGTCGTAGATCATGTTGGTATGTTGTAAGTTGAGGCAAACCTATCGAAGGAAAACCGATCGGATAAACATATCAAGGTGAACCTATCGAAGGCAGACCTATCAAGGCGAACCTTTTGAAGGTGAACCTATCAGATCATTCCTATTTTTTTAAGAAACAATGGTTTCCATTGTATATTCGTTCAGGTGAGGAAACTTGTTGGTGACTTCATTAGCAGAGTATCATTTTCCTTGTGCGAGGAGTTGTCCAGCTTTAGCCACTTGAAACAAGGGAATGTATTTCGTCCTTGTTTGACATATGCGTCATCCCACAATGGTGTCGCAAAGTAGAGGTTCCTAAACATATGGATGGATGTCTTCGAGTTCTGTTGTCTACAAGTCGTTTTGTTCCAAAAATGGTGCATGGTATGGTCGAGGTAGATCTACATTGAAAACTAGTTGTAGACCAAGATATGCAGGAATGTATAGCTAAAAATTGTTTTCTCCAATTTGTTTAAGGATACTATATGGACCATATCACAAAGGTTTCATATTTCTGTATGGACCAGTGAAGTGCTCATTATTTAGATGTAACCAGACCTGATCCCCAATTTGGAATGAATGATGAATATGATGCTTATCGTGTCAGGCATTAGATTTTGCATTTTCTCATTGCAACATTTCTTGTGCTTTCTTCTGGATGTTTTAGATTTGATCTGTGAACTTCAATTATTTCTCCACTTCTCATCCTTTGAATTCGGTGTTGTTTGAATGTGTCGAGGAACTGATTAAGTCAATCGGTGCTAAGGGTTGAAATATATAACATATCTCAAATGAACTCTTTCTTGTAGAGTTGTGTTAAGTACGATTGTAGCTGCGATGTATGTATGGAAGGATGTCATCACATGTTCGATGATGCTTATGGTTATACATGTGAAGAAGTTGTACGACTAAGAGATTTATAACTTCCATCTGTCCGTCTGTCTGTAGATGGAAGGTTGTTGACAAATAAAGTATCGTGTTGAGTTGTTTCCAGATACTTTACCAAAAGGTTCTGACAAATATAGCATCTGTGTCAGAAATAATGGTTGTTGAGAGGCCATAGTGTTTCCACACATGTTCAAAGAAGAGATGAGTAGTCTGATGTGTTGTCGTAGTATTCTTGCATGGTATGAGTATATCCATCCTGGAAAATCTGTTGACTAATACCAGTATCATGTCATGCTGATGTTTGGTAGTAGGATATCCCGTCAAGTATTCCATAGAAATAGATTCCCATGGTAGACTAGGAACTGGAAGGGATGTATACAGTGCTTGTCATTGATTCAACAGTTTAGCAATGGCACAAAACATGCATGATCGAATGTACTTGTTGATGTAAAATTTAAGTGAAGGTGAGTAGAAATAATTTTGGAGGATAACAAGTGTTTTTGCAACTCCAAAATGTCCTGTATTCTTGCTTTAGTGTGCGTCCCGAATGATCTTCTGTCGGTGCTCACCAGTCGATAAAAAAAGATTTCTAAGATTGTATAGCAATGTGTCTTTTAGGAAGTAGTTGGCAATCGACAACTTGTCAGTCTGAAGTTGCCAATAGATTGTTGAAAAATCACAGTCTACCAAATACAATTGTGGCCAAGTAGTGGTGTCATAACCTTGCATACTCATCACTGTGGACATTAGAGTAATGGGTGGTCTGCTGATACAATTGGCTGCGGCATTGGATTTTCCTTTCCGATACTTAATTACAAATTGAAATTGTTGCAGGTAATTAATCCACTTGAGTTGTCAGGTTTTCTGTAGTTTCAATTGAGTCAAAGTGAACTGCAAAGTTTTATGGTCAGTGAGGATGATTGTTTCCTTGCCAAGAATGTAGTGTCTCCATTGCTTGAGAGCTTGCACAATGACGTACATTTATTTTTCATTTGTTGAGTACCTTCTAACACTATCACTGAAAGTCTCAAAATGAAACGCGACTAGGTGACTTGACTGAGTGATCATTGCACGAGGGCATAGTTCGATGCATCTGTCTCAATCTAAAAGGGCTCAAATAAGGTATCACAAGTACTGGTGCAGTACAAAGATTTTTTTTTATTTGTTTAAAATATTGTTGTTGTATCGGTTTCCACATGAAGACAGTTTTCCCATTTCCTTTTGTTAGTTGATTCAGAGGCCATGCGATGTGGCTGAAGCGAAGTATGAATCGTCGATAAAAATTTTCCAAACAAAGAAAACTTCTTAGTTCTTGAATTTTTTAAGGAATGGGCCATTATTTGAGGATCTGCACTTTTTATGGGTCGACATGAATTCCTGTAGAGTTAATTACACACCCCAAATATTTGATGATGGTCATCGCAAATAAGCATTTGTCCATGTTCAGATATATTCGATGTTGCTGGAGAGTGTCGAAGACTTGTCGAGGCTGTTTGACATGGTATTCCCATGATTGATTGAAAATAAAGATATCATCAAGATAGACAATGATACAATTACCAATGAAAGGTCGTATAAGTTCATCCATACATCTCATGAAGGTTGCAGGTGCATTGGTTAATCCGAAAGACATGACTAACCATTCAAACAATCCTTCCTTGGTTTTGAAAGCTATTTTCCATACATCACTGGATTCGATTGGAATCTGGTGGTATCTCGACTTGAGGTTGAGTTTCATAAATAAATTAGAACCTTTCAGATTGTTGATGAGTTCATCAATACGTGGAAGAGGGTATCTGTTCTTCACTAAAATTTTGTTGAGAGCCCGATAGTCAATGCACATGCGCCAAGTCCTGTCTTTCTTTGGAACTAAAATGACTAGACTTCCACGAGGAGAGGAGCTAGGGAAAATATGACCCTTGCCGACCAAATCTTGGATTTGTCTGCAAACCTATTCATTTTCAAGAATGGATCTTTTGTAAACAGATGTGTTAGGTAATGAAGAACCAGGAACAAGTTCAATGGAGTTTTATACCTCATAGTGCATAGGTATTCCATATGGTGCTTGAAATATGTTCTGGTATTCTTCAAGAATTTTATCAATGTGTTGTTGTTGTCGAGAGCTATGTTGGTCGGTGAGTTGAATCATTAATGCATCCTTCCTGGAATGTTGAGGCTTTATAATGGTTAATGCAAAATTTCGAGCATGATTGATACGATTCTTTGTTTGTTTGGCATATATAATAGAAACCATTGATGTGGGTTGTCGCTTTGGTATGCCATACCATTGAATCCATATTTTGACAATCACCTTATGAGGCCATGACTGATATGTACCGTGTCGATCCCATAGGTAAGGTTTACCGAATAAGACATCGACTATGGAAATCGATGCCACATCATAGAGTACTTAATCTTCAAAAGGATTAATGAAGTAGAAGATTCAGCATTGTCGTGTGATCCTTAGTTCCTTCCCATCCTTCATCCAAGTGATATTGTAATGCTGAGGATGTGGAGTGGTGACAAGACCTAATTTCTTCACAAGATATTCAAAAATGAATTTCTTTTGGCTACCATTATCCACAATAAGATGTAACGGATTCTTATGAACCCATATTCATGTGTGGAATAGGCGCTCTCATTCCTCCTTATCGACAATGGTCCACACTGTCGGAGTGGTCGAGGTCGAATCCAAAAGGGTTGATGCATCTAGATCAGAACCCACCATGGTTTTGTTGAATAAGTCGGATGTCGAAAATTTTTCCAAAAATGTCTTCTGAGCTTTGCATTCTGATGTATCATGCCATGTTGAACTGTGATAATCACACCATTTCCCGGTAAGAGATTTTTTATTGTGATCCCTCTTGTCTTTCTAAATTTTATTATTTTGATGATTGGGCTTTGGCGGAGTCGGCTGAGAATATTTCTTGAACTTGTCAGAGTCAGCTGGCGACTTCTTGTTAGATGTTCGACTTGTTGTCTTATTCACGAAACATATGGGTGCCCACAAGAAATTGCTACCCAAATATAATGCAATGGGAGCACGTGAGTGACCCTAATCGAAAACATGCACGTGCCTCCTAGATGCATGCACATGATCCCACTTCGGTAATGGTGAACCTCAACGTCAGATTTCTAGTGTGGGCAATAAGAGCATGCACACAAGCGTGTTTTGGGCGCGATTGCAAATAGGGACGTGTGCGCATCCCTTTGTTTTAAAAAAATAGTGGGCATTGTTTTTTATTTTATAGCCACCCGCGAGCATGCAAGGAGGAGACAATGACCCCCAAGGAGACGAAATCGACCCCCAAGGAGCGCAATGAACTTGTGAAAATCTCCTAAAATGACATTGGAGTAAGGTAAATAGAGTAGGAGTGCATTTTTTTTTGTTTATTTCATTGTTTTTATTGTTTTTAAAATAAAATACAAAATTAAAAAAAAATTGAAAATCAATTGAAATGGGAAAAATTTGATACTGCAGGCACAGATTACCTAACCACAATGACCAATACCAATTAACCATCCCAAGAAATGAATGAAACAAACCAAACAGAGGACCCAAACCTCGAATCAAGCAAAGAAAACCTCAAAGATGAATTACACGAGGATTTAAACCAATTAATAATTTTGAGTCATGAATTGAAGAACACGATGGAACCCTCTCAGGTTTCCCTCGCCACATCAATACAAAACATTATAGAATATATCAACATTTCCCACAATGAGATAACCAGTTTGAGAAAATATAGGGATCGAATGAGAGAGCATTATAGCATTGGTATATCCAAAGAGGATATAAAAAACCTGAATATCAAAAAATCCCAACTATGGAGCAAATTTATAGATCCTAGAATAGGACAGCCTACAGATGTGAGAAAGAGGCGAGTTTGTATGGACTGGTGTAATTACCATCCATGGAGAGAAAACTGGAGGAAGAGATGGTTCATGGTTTTCAACAAGCCTCCATGCAACAACGTCGAGGTTCCACAGTATTTTATTAGGAAATTGTGGGCTGAGTTTGTGTTAGGGTTCCATGTGAACTAATTCAACATCACCGAGTTCCAGGGTGTCGATTTTGTCTCAGCCCAAGATCGACCTCACGTCCACCGAAACCCACTCAAAGGACCTACTGCACCTAGGCAAGAGCCAAACTCACCTCCTCAACCCCTTGGGTTAGGTAGTGGGATAGATGAGATCCATGAGTCTATCAAAAATGCCACACAGCACATTCTCAGGCATACTTTATTTGTGGCTATGTCGTTGTAGAGCAATAAAGACCCCCTCGAGAGACACACTTTTGCACAGTCTACTAGTGGTGGGTGAGGGAGAGTAGATACAGGTGGTAGCCAGGTGGATCCATCCAACTCGATGAGACCAGTGCCACATTGTTGTTCTCATTGTGGGAATCCATTCCAGGTTCCCACGCAAGAGCATGGCACAAGGAGCTACCTACATAAGGTTAGTCATTGTTTTTATTTAATGTCATAATTTCTAATAAATCTAACTTAGAATCAGATGTTGATGACTTGATTTTTTTTAATGTAGACCATTCAGTGTCAAGTCTCCAACACACGGGTGGGAGGATGCTGGTTCCTTCAACCTAGATGGAGCCATGGCAGCTATAGAGGACATCGCGACATCATACACATAGGTAGTTTTCTTTCAGTAATTAAATTTAATGTTAGTAGTTAATCTTGTCATCCAAGATATGTGTCTCTCATGTAATTTGTTTTAATATTTGCATCATGTTTATTTTTTATTGTTATTTCTCTACGATCCTGTGTTTCTAACAAGGTCATGAGAGAAAAAAATTATTCTACCACACTATCTTAAAATTCATTCAATTCCTTCAAAAATGGATGAAATGTTCTCTTACCTTAATTGGTAATAAGCTAGGAAGTATGTTTGACATTGGTCAAAAAATTAGGGACCTAGAAAAAACTTATGTGGAAAACACTTACATGGAGATGCACCAAGATGATGCGTTAGATAATTAAATTGGTAATTAATTAATTGGGTCTTAGTTGTATTGTCAAGAATTGAATATGTGAAAATAATCATTATCTGCTCAATATGCTACCTATAATAGAAACTTAGAAGAACATGTACTAACAAGGTTATTCTTAATTAGGATACCTTAAAAAATTAGGTTTGAAATAGGAGGAGAAGAGAACTCATAGCCATGTCAACTCTCTAGACCAGAAAGGAAATGAAGCATAAGCAAGGTTTACTAGGGATAAATAGTCAACTAATTCATATATAAGGAAACTTTATCATCAATAATGGATACAATTTTCAAATATATAGTTAGGGAAAACATGACAAACACTTACCCTATAAATCATCCATCCTTTAATATTGCACAAGACAAGCATATGATTTTTCAATATCATTTCAAGGATCGATGAGAAAATCTAAGGAGTAAGCCCATAAAATTTATGGATATTCTCTAAAATAGAGAAAAATGTAACATCCCTCAAAATCATAATTTAAAAGAAAAATTATTATGCAAGTTTGGGACTACTATTATCACTATCATATCATTGATGTTATGTCGCTTGATTGATTTGTGACTTCTATTGTATCACTAAATTATTTCTTGTCAATCGTCCCATATTTATTTAAATTTTTGGTCCATATTTAGTTAATATTTACTAATTGAATCTAAATATTTTTGTGCAAATGAATAGGTGTTCGCAGGATTGAGTGACCATCCATCCCCACCGGGTATCAACAGATCCCCTCGTGAGCAGGTATCTTGTAATAAAATATAAATTTAATTTCAGTTTTGATGGCTTAGATTTGTATAGTTATATTTTTATGTACTAATACACGATGCCATGAATATGTATGCATGTCCCACTGCACAGACACGTCGGTGTCACTATCACTCCACCGACTGCCTTTTTCTCACCATATATGCTAGGTGTAGCCCCTAGAATACATGTCCCTTTCCTTGCATCCC
>LPNX010503448.1:274813-287120 GCA_001517045.1 Pseudotsuga menziesii | reverse complement strand
CATCCCCCTCCCCCATATTCCCCCGCCACCCTCGTTTCCTCTTCTAGGGTGGTCTGTTCCATTCTACAGTCAGTTGGCGTTTATCGTCGTACATCACCACTTCTCCCACTCCAGTCCACGCCCTCTCCCACCATGCCCCCTAGTTTTGTAGCCAATGTCAACGTGGCTACATCCTCTGCTATGCCATCCACCCTAGCATCAGAGCAAGTTGTACAGCCCATTGCTCCACTTACCACCCCTGAGGACCACCTGATTGCTCCACCTGCCAGCCCCCAGGACCAGCCTATTGTGTTCATGGTGAGATTGATTAGTTTATGAAAATATCGTGCAATATTAACGAAAATTAACATAGCAGTAAATTGTATGAGTTATCTTACTGTTTAAATGTTGCAGGGTGGCATTTCCAAGAGACTTGGATCACGGAGGAGGGTAGCTTGCTCACCACTTACGGTCTCGTCTCAGGTGAGCTATTTAAAATTTGAAAACGTAATTTTGATATTAAAATTGTTTCTTATACTTGTATAATTTGTTGTAGGAGTTGACATTTGATTGTTGTCATTTCAGACCCCAAGGGGAGGTGGTCGAAGTGGCCAAAAGAATCGAGCTTCCTCTAGCTCGAAGAAGAGGAAGATCGATTTTGGAGTTACATCTGGGAGCTCTGAGGGTGGGAAGGAGGATTGAGAGACCCTCCTATGTACACTAGCCAGGATGTGGCATTTTGGAATGAGTTGCCATATTTTGTATAGGGTACAAGTTGCCATTTTTGTATATGATTAGAAATTTTTGTATATTAATATATCATTTTGTACTTCTTTATATTACTTTGCCTTTTATGACATATTTGCATACATTATGTCAAATGCATTAGTAGTTTACAGTTGATGCGCTTGCAATACTTATTGTTGACGAAGCAATAAACTCCATATGTTCACAATAAAATGCATAAATTTTTTAACATTATAGGTTAGTTAACAAAAAAATACACAAATGCATAAATGTGTACAGTAACAATGATAATTGAACTCTAAATTCTATAGAACCCTAACTCGTATTGAACCAACATACTAACACCTACAGTATTACTCATTGCCCAAATTGTAATAGAAAGCACTTGTTTGCCTTTGGTATTTACATATTAATTCTAACTTTTGGCCTTCTACTCCATTTTCTATCCTTGACTAACCCTAGGACTCTCTATCAAACTAGACTGTAATACTACCTATTAGGCAGCCATAAGACACACCTAAATCATTATATTCTAGCCTAACCCTTTCTAAAACCCTTTCCCTAGACTGCTACCTTTCCCTCTCTCTAAAGCAAGGCTTATTACTTTCATTTCCACACTACTTAGACCCCCACGAATCTCCCTATATCTATGACTGTAATATCCATTTTGGACAGCCCTAGAACACCACTAACTCATCCTAAGCTTCCCTAACTTATTCACTATAATATCCTATTTAGGGCATCCCTAATAGCCTTGTTACCCATCTATCATATCCTAAGGTCACTTCCTTGCCTTCCTATCTTACCCACTCACTAACACCTCACCTCAAATTTGTCCATAATCCAATTTAAAGTGGCACAAAGACACCCTAAAGGGACTGTATATAAACAATCATTCCCATCCATACTTAAACAAAATTGACAGTAGTATATAAACATCCATAACTTGGCAAAATACTAGAAAAGTCCTTGAATTGCTTTCAAGTCATTGTGTCATCAAAAGCCAAGTGAATATACTTCTTATCATTCCTACTTGACTGGAAATTACATCTTGGACTGTCATAAGACATTTTACTTGACTGGAAATTTGATTTGGTTTAACAGTCCCATTGGCTTGGAAACTTGTCACTTATAAATTTTTTTATCGTGGATATTTACTTAAAAATATTGTACCTTTGTCTTGACAAGCTAAAAAGTGAAATATAGGACTGTCATAATGCTAAATGCTTGGATGGAAATACTTTTATGTTGGTTGCAAAAGAGGTTGACTTTGTATGATATGATGATAACGTCCCATCAACACCACTAACATGCTTCATCTTGATGGCCTACAAAAGTGCATGATGACCTATCCAAAGGTTTGCACTTAGGATATCTAACAAAATAAACACCATTAAAGTTTACTTAACAAATTAACGCCAAAAATTATCTCAAATTGGAATGCATAACCAATGCTAGAATCTACCCAATCATAAAGATAATATAAGCTAAAATTCAAATCTGCACACTATAATTGTTTTCCTCGTTAGGGTTTATAAACCCTAATCATCTTTCATCATAGAAGCACATGGCATTTCAGGCAAGTCTAGCTAGGGTTAGCATTTCAGGAAAGTCTAGCATGTAACTATTCATCAATTACAATAGTGTTAGCTAGGGTTTAGGATAACAAATAAATTCAATTCATAACATAGGGTTTAATTCAATTGTAACATTTTGATAATTTGAGTATTGTTGATTCACCTCCTAAACTTCTCTAAAAATCATCCTAGCATTTGCACACATTGGTATTTGCATTTGTGAACATATGAAATAGTAAGTAGTTCATATTAATCCCAATAAAATTATTTCATGTATGTGCATAGCCTAGGTATAGGACCTTTTGGTTTCTACTTAAATGATACTAACCAATCTAATGATATATACCTAAAGAGGTCATAAAACCCTAGTTCCATCTCATAACTTGTGAACCCTTGTTATAATATGCAATTTGTAGTTCATGAAACCCTAGTTGGTTTTCAATTGGAAAGTGTAGCCTAGGGCTATATGGCCTTTTGGTTTCTACTTAAATGATACTAACCAGTCTAATTTGATATTCAAACCTAAAGAGTTCATAAAACCCTAGTTTGTAGTTCAATGTCTCAATATGTGAACCCTAGTTTTATTATGCATGTTGTTGGCTTATATTTTAGTACACGAATAACATAATGCTGCAACATGTTCTTTCTTAGTGATCTCTAGACACATTGGGCGATGAAAACATTAGGGAGAGGGCCATTTTCAACCCAAGTAATAACATGCAATTGTAGTTCATGAAACCCTAGTTGGTTTAGGATTTGTACATGTACATGTGTTTCTACTTCCATCTCATAACCTGTAAAGAGTTCACGAAATGCTACCAACTACTATAAGATACCATAACATAACATACCATAACATACTAACATCATACCATTCTAACATACCATACCATACTAGCAAACCATACCATACCCTACAATACTAACATCATAGTACATACCCTACAATACCCTATGATAGTAACATCATACCATGTACTAACATACCATACCATACCATACTAACATATAACATACCATACCATTCTAGTTCCATCACATAACTTGTAAAGAGGTCATAAAACCCTACTTCCATCTCATAACTTCTCAACCCTGGTTATAGCATGCAATTGTAGATCTTGAAACTATAGCATGCAATTGTATTTCATAAAACCCTAGTATGTAATTGTAGTTCATGAAACCCTAGTATGCAAGTCTCAACAAGATTGTAGTTCATGAAACCCTAGCATGCAATGGTAGTTCATGAAACCGTAGGTGTTTTTCTCTTTTCCATCTCATAACTTGTAAAGAGCTCATAAATATATGTTTCCATCTCATAACTTCTCAACCCTAGTTATAGCATGCAATTTGTATTTAATGAAACCCTAGTTGGTTTAGGATTTGTACATGTACATGTGTTTCTACTTCCATCTCATAGCTTTTAAAGAGGTCACAAAACCCTAGTTCCATCTCATAACTTCTCAACAATAGTTTTAGTATGCAATTGTAGTTCACAAAACCCTAGTTGGTTTTCAATTTGTACATGTACATGTGTTTCTACTTCCATCTGATAGCTTTTAAAGAGGTCACAAAACCTTAGTTCAATCTCATAGCTTCTCAACCCTAGTTATAACATGCAATTGTAGTTCACAAAACCCTAGTTGGTTTTCAATTTGTACATGTACATGTGTTTCATCTCATAACTTCTCAACCCTAGTTATAACATGTAATTGTAGTTCATGAAACCCTAGTATGTAAGTCTCAACGAGATTGTAGTTCAGGAAACCCTAGCATTCATTAAGGTATCCACACTATTTATAAACCTTAATCATATTTCATCATAGAAGCACATGGCATTTTAGACAAGTCTAGCACCAGTTTCGATGTCAGCATGTCAATCCTAGGATGATTCCTCAAACCATAGGTCTTTGTCTATTGCATCAACACAAGCACTAAGACAAGTTCATGGAAAATCAACTAAACTTACAAAAATATTCTTCTAAGCAAGGAATCAAAAGATGCTCGAGACTTATCAAGTTAAGTTTTCCATGGTCTTTCCCTAACCTCCATGTATCACACAAGAACAAGACTACAATATCACCTAAGACATTAGCTCTTTTCTTTGTATCTTCTACAGGGTTGGAACCCTAATTCTACCTCCTTTTCCTTGACAACAAGAGCTATAGATCCTACAATACAACAATCAATTCCTCTAGTATTATATCTCCTTCTCCAAGGTTTACTTACATATATAAAGCCTAGTGTCCTCATGCATATCCAAGTTTCATCATGTAATGCATTCCCCCTCTAGTTGTGTACCACATCTTCTTGTTCCCAATGCTCCTCGACATATGTGTCATAGGTGCTTATAAAGCTCCAATGCTTATCCTCAATATGTGTGCCAAGGTGGTTACTATGCTCATTTGTTCTCCTCAACATGTGTGTGAAGGTGGTCACTATGGTCCAATATTTCACTTATATTCATCCTAATATCACAAGGAAACCCAACAAAATAAACCCTAGTACAAGTTTATGTTAACACCATGAATATACATCCCTTTAGGGCACTCTTTCCAAGCATATAACATATCTAGAACCTCTTATTACAACAAATTACAACATCAATAAATCTATTGAGAAAAACCCTAGTTTACAAAACTGATGCAAAATGGAATCATTGGGCCATGAAAATGTGGTGGAGAGGGCCCACTAGAGTTAATGGCATTCCAGGAGACCAACGGATTCGACGACTCATCGATTCGACCTCCGGTTGCTAAGTTATGTCGAGTTTCAAGTCCCATGAAAATGTCGTTTAGGGACACTTGGTCACTCTCAGTCCAGGAGCGAAAAACCAAACAGAGCAGCAAGATTGCATGTTGTTGGCTCCGATAGGTGTGTATGGCCAATGTTGGCATGGGAACACCACCAAGATTGGATCCTACAATGGTTTTGCAGAGTTGACCCACCAATGCAAGATTTGCATTGAAGGAAACTGAGCAAAACCATAGTTTACAAAACTAATGCACAATGGAGTCACTAGGCCATGAAAATGAGGTTGAGAGGGCCCTCTAGAGGTAATGGCATGCCAGGAGACCAACGGATTCGACCTCCGTTTGTCAAGTTATGTCAAGTTGCAATTCACATGAAAATGTCGTTTAGGGACACTTCGTCACTCTTGGTCTGGGAGCGAAAAACCAAATGGAGCAGCAAGATTGCATGCTGTTGGATCCGATAGGTGTGTATGGCCTATTTCAACATGGGAACACCACCAAGTCTGGCACAGAGAAGGGTTTTGTAGAGTTGACCCACCAATGCAAGAGTTGCATTGAAGGAAACTGAGTGAATCCCTAGTTTACGAAATTGATGCACAATGGAGTCACTAGGCCATGAAAAAGCGGTAGAGAGGGACCTCTAGAGGTAATGGCATGCCAGGATAACAACAGAGTAAACAGATCATCGATTTGACCTCGGGTCATTGAGTTAGGTCGAGTTGTAAGTAGCATGAAAATGTTGTTCAGGGAAACTTGGGCACTCTCGGTCTGGGAGTGAAAAAACAAACGGAGCAGCAAGATTGCATACTGTTGGCTCCGACAGGTGTGTATGGCCATTATCAACATGGAAACACCACTAAGACTTGCATGGAGAAGGGTTTTGCAGAGTTGATCCACCAATGTGAGTTGCATTGAATGAAACTAAGCAAAACCCTAGTTTATGAAATAGATGCACAATGGAGTCACAGGGCCATTCAAACATGGTGGAGAGGGCCGTCTAGAGGTAATGGCATGCTAGGAGACCAAAAAATTCAATGGACTATCTATTCGAACTTCGGTTGCCAAGTTATGTCGAGTTGCAAGTCACATGAAAATGTCATTCAGGGACACTTGGTCACTCTCGGTCCGGGAGAGAAAAACCAAATGGAGCAGCAATATTGCATGTTGTTGGCTACGACAGGTGTGTATGGCCAATTCCGACATCGAAACACCACCAAGACTGGCATGGAGAAGGATTTTGCAGAGTTGACCCACCAATGCGAGAGTTAATTGAAGGAAACTGAGCAAAACCCTAGTTTATGAAATCAATTCATAATGGAGTCACTGGCCCGTGCAAATGCAGTGGAGAGGGCCCTCTAGAGGTAATGGCATGATAGAGACCAATAGATTCAACATCTCAGTGATCTGACCTCCAGTTGCCGAGTTATGTCGAGCTCCAAGTCGCATGAAAATGTCATCCAGGATGACATGCTAATTGTTGGGAATGGTAAGAGAATTAAATAAAGGTTGAAGAAGGACTTGGGGATTCAATTTGGAATGAAGCATTTGGGTCCAACACAACAAATATTGGGCATGAACTATATTTATCCAAAAAAGGATAGAAGAAATTTTACTTGGAAAGACATAATCCGAGTTGTCCCAAAAGACTTAAGATGGGTGTATTTAGATATGGTATATGATAGAAAATGTATCTCTTAAACATGAACAACTCTTTGACCTTTCTCTATGTTATACCTTCTGCTTTCACATTCAATTCTAATTATTGAATCAAATAGAAGAAGGATAAAAACTTACTAGAATAGAAATTAAAATTTAGAGATGAAAGCATAATGCACAAGTCAAATACCATTTAACAATATTAGAGAAATTATTGTTTGATTAGTAACCTGATGCAACACAAATTGGAGAGAAAATTGCAAAGATAGTGGTTTACTAGGCAGGACATGTAGAGAACAATATAAAGTGTGGAGTTAGCAAACCTAGGAAGGACATGTTGTTGGTTTCCTAACAATATTTTCTCCCTCCAATTTTGGAAAAAATTTAAACCTAAAAAGATGCAATACCAGCCTAATGGAATACCACAAAAATAAGCATCTTTCAGTTATCTGCAATAATATCTCACTTTTGACAAACATTTTTATTACTCCCGTGCTTAAGCCTCTTGCACCATAGTAGAAGTTTTTTCCAATATTAAATGGAAACCCAAAAACCTACTATGGATTGATCTTGTATTGTTTATAATAGCAATGACGCTAGGCATATATTTTAAACTCCTATAGCAAAGGTAAGAAAAACATGGGTGAAATATTAAACCAGTGAAGGGTGTCTATTGAAGATACATGCATCAAACATTTTCACTTGAAAGTTACATTCAAATAATTCAATCTCTAATTAAAAAGAACATAAGTAATTGAGAATGCAAATGTTGAAAATTTGTATTCTTGCATAGCTGTAGTGGCTAACAAGAAGCTGTGTGAAAGGGATGGAGAAAATAGTCAATTGTTTCTAGTCAAAATAGTCAATTGTAGAGAATCGTGTGCTTGTGCAAGCTAACACGTCAAAATCTGGATACCAGTTCCATGAGTGATTGAAATTGACAGCTACTATTAAAAGACACGTCGATCATAATAACTTACTCCGCTTTCTATGTGAACTCTGTAAAATCCTTTCCCTTTCCATCTATATCGATGTCATGTTTGAATATATAACATGTATAAATACCTATTACCAAGATGGTACATAAAACAGATCATACTTGGTAATAAGTATTTATACATGCTATATATTCAGACATAACATCGATATCGATGGAAAGAAAAAGGATTTTGCAAAGTTCACACAGAAAGCAGAGTAAGTTATCATGATCATCTTGTCTTCTAATAGTAGCTTTCAATTTCAATCACTCATGGAACTAGTATCCAAGTGGATTGTAAGCGCAATTACCCAATCTCATTCAATATAGCCAGCTGGATCCTCTCTGTTGCTAATTGCCTCCATCAATCTCTTGTGCTATAAATGAGGCAAGAAGTAATGTACCTTGGTTGAGTTATTCATTGACAGTGTCTGTAGATGGATGTTTGTGAAGTGATAGACCACATAACCTGGTCTTTAATCGACAAATACATGCCCACTAGTTCTTCTTGATCTCCCATCTAGTGCAATATATTCACCCTCAACCACCATCGAGCCAATAGGAAATTTATTTCTTTATTCATCAATCAATGATCCATTCAGGATTTTCTTACCTCGAATGCATCATTCCAACCAATAATCTATGCCCCATTCATTGTCTTTCGGGGAAAAAACTGCATATATGTGTCCTAGTTGTACAAGATCTGATATATGGTCGTAGTCTATCGAAATCGCTGACTGACTATCCTCTAAGTGGGTTGTTTCACCGACTACATGTGGGTATAATGCAAGTGACACACGATCCCAATCATCAACCCAATCCATGCGTTCACATTCATCCCATTCACCACTTCTACAAGGGCTACAAAAGCAAGCAAGTTTCTACATCCATATTTCAAATAGGGGGTTGTTTGAGCTTTGAACTGAATGAAATCCATGTGTTCCTTGTACTATGCCACAACTATAGGAGCGTGATCGATATATGTCAACGACATGCCAAAAATTCCTAACTGGCCTTCCTACCACTTTAGTTTAGTCTGACATTGTTGCAGAGCACCATTGAACTATGGATTCTGCATCTTTGATATGGGGGTTTCTGGTAAACCTCATCTCCTCCCTTCGTCGTGTAGTCTTGATGCATGCACTGACCCCGTCATGCTCACCTTTGTTGTGCCCGGTCTCAAAGTAGTTCCATATATGCGACACATTATAAGTCTTATGTAACATACTCATCCATTGGAAGACTCGAGAATTTTTGAACTGGCCCGCACAACCATCTGACCATATCCAATGCTGATCCATCTGTATATCTCCCTCCTTTAGCTAATCATAGAAAATTTGAAAATAGTGCTGCACATAATGCAGATCATGGCATCTTTCATCACTTATGTAAAATTTTGTCTCCTTTTGTATTATCCTGTTGTTAATGCTACTCTCAGGGCCATGCCTATGCGTAATATGTACCATGTTGCTGACTTGGTTGGAATGGTAGTATTGACTCTAAATTTCATTTTGTGGCTGAAGGGTGTAGTTTTCTGCAAATTCCATAATTGAAAATATGGTCCCAATGGGAAATTTGTCCCTGCATATTCTGTACTACTCATCCTGTCATCGTGCTACATGCACATGTTGAACATACTGCTCGGTTTTCTTGTAGAACTCCATCAAAAAATCACATACTCATACCTGTTTCCATGAAAACAAGGCTCATATTAGAATGTGACCTTTAAAGAATGTATATGTAGAAACCAAACATGTAGGAGGGAAAACATGCAGTAATCATTTCCACCTGTGACTTCACCAATGCAACCTTTTTACTTTCCTTCGCACTATCTGATTGATAGGTTACGTACTTAAATATCTGCATCTTCACGCTCATATTTCCAAATTGACGCTCATCACTTGCATGAATGCAACGGTTAAAAAGAGCAAACCCACTGCACCTGGAACAATTCCCATATAGACATGATTTTCCATGGTATTTTTGTCCTTCATGCCTTGGACACATGATGTTGACGATAAAATCTCTCGATGCATTCGGTGGTATTACAGATTCATTGCAGCCTCACTCAAGGTTAGTATGCAAATCACAAAATATATGTTTATACGTGTCACAGAAATATTCATATTCTACATGGTATCTACAACAGCATGTGTTTCGATCAATGTATATATGAACGTACCATGGTTTACATTTCTCAAAGGACCTTTGGCCTAGGTTCAATTGTGTGTGGTCATTCTTGAATCTCTCCTAGAGTTCAGTCTATGTTGTGTTAAGGAAGTGTTTGACATGGCATTCACATTCAGTATAACCTTTTCTCAGCTTTAGCGCATCTCTTTGATTAAATGAAGGTCCTATATGATCATGCTAGAACATTTGTACTAATTCCTTAATAGCATCAGTTAGCTTCATATCTCGATGAGGAAACCTGCTGACAAAATCCAAACAATCTTTTATACCTAGAGTCTGGAGATTTTCTCTTATAACAGAGTAATTTTGAATAGTTTTTCTATTTGATTTAAGTATTCGAGAAGATTGTGAAAGGAGGCGACGTTGCTGTGTGGACTTGTTTACAACTGATTCTGATAACACATGATGAGCCACACAAAGATCTTTAGTATGGGACGTCTTCCCAATCACATTAAAAGAATATTGAAGATTTCTAACAATATGATTGTTATCCTCTGAACTTCTAACCATCTTTATGCCAATAATTCTCCTAACAACAACTAAAAAATTTGAATTTAACAAACATATTAATAATTGATATTTACTTGCATCGCCTTTGGATTCAAATTATTCCTTCATTAATTTGTTACATTGCTACTCAATAGTGCGTTTGGGAAACTTACCTTCAAGGCCTGGCAGAAAAATTTCATCCACATAGATACATCTAGGAGTCCTTTTTCTTGCAGTAGAAAGTTGAGGTAGGGAAGGTGGACATGAGCTACGGATCCTAGGGCTTCTTTGTTGTGGTGCTTCATTCACATGTCGGTCCATATTGGGAGTGTGCTCGACATAGTTGTGGTCTTCTTGGAGATATTGCAAATTAATCATTTCTCCTAGGTGCAATGCTTCATACTCAGTGTTTCTCAATACACCTATGTCTTCAAGAGCTTCAAAATATCTCATTGATGGATTGTTTGTTGGAGACTATGTTGATGTTGGAACTTGAGTTAGGTCCGTTGGACACAAGCGCTTCACCCATGGTTCTGAAGTAGAGGTTGTTATGTCATCAAATCTGTTAGGATCAGTCGCAGTATCAGTGGAAATGTCTGGACCATGTCTCACTCTCTCCATTGCCAACCTGGCCTTTTCTCTTTATTAGAACTATGAGGTCTACCCCTGCATAAGAAGCAACAAATAAGGTATTAGTTCCATTATACAAGATACATGACCCTTTCCAACATAATTAACTAAATTGCAGATATGTTAGTATGCTAGTTATTGGCATTGATACATAAACGTTGATTAAAGGTTTCTCTTTATGTTCGAACCAAATTTTCATTTCTATACTCTATTTGAGTCAAGTAAAGATAGTCAATTTTACAGGTATTACAGCTATAAGATTATGACTTCCTTTGTGTTAACAAAGTATTGGAAGTAAAAAGAATATGAGTGAAATGAGGAGGTTGCAAATCCCTCGAAAAAAGGAGAAATCCTTGAGGTAGACACATCCTTGTCAATTTCAAAGGCATGCTATGCTAAATGTAGCATGAAGAGGAGAGCATGTACCATTTGGTGAACTGTTCAATATGGACCCTTTCCCATGATTGCTTCCCATGTTTTTATACAAATTGAAGAGTCTCAATAGAGAACCTCATCTATGACATCCTTGTGGGAAATCAAAATATATTCATGTGCAAATTATTATTGGTCTACATTGCATACTTCATCTTGTATAAAGAATATGGACAACTTGGTGAACTATTCAATATGGACCCTCTCCCATGATTACTTCAAAGGTTTTTTTTTTAATTGAAGAGTCTTAAGAGATAACTTCATCTATGCCATCATTGTGTGAAATCAAAATATATTCATGTGCGAATGTAAATTAGTTAACATTGCATACTTCATCTTGTATGGAGAATATGAGACTTGTTTAGATGTGAAGTTGGGATTTATTCTTGTGAAATTAAATGTTGTATATGAGAGAGATATTGTTATAGGCATATCATAAAACTTAAATCAACGAAATGATCTGAAAGCTTGTGTTTTAAAACAACTATTTACAATTCACCATACCTATTCAAAATGATCTCTTCTTGCAATGAAAACATGTAGTGTGAGCCTTTCCACTAACTTCCAACACCACTGAATATGTTTGTTAGATTCCAAGAGTGATCTTCTATCCAATATATCAAAGAGTGGTGATGGATTGTGAGCCAAATTGCATAGTTCAGGAGCACAAAATGCGTGAACAACAAAAGAAAACTCGTGAAAATTGGTAGCAATCCCAGGAATCCATATCTCTATTTTTTTACCTACTAACAGGTGAGCGCACGCGTCTTTAAGAATGCACATGCGTGTATAAGACCGCGAGTGCACATTGACGCGCACACAAAATCAAACGCATGCACGCCCCTACCTAACATTTAGAGTAGTTACTCACTAACGTTTAT
>LPNX010503448.1:269813-272313 GCA_001517045.1 Pseudotsuga menziesii | reverse complement strand
TCTTCATAGTCATCATCATCCTCATCATCATCATCATCTTTGTCATCAACATCATCATCCTCATCATCACATGCATCATCACCATCATCATAATAACTATCATCATAGTAATAGTCATCGTGATCATCATCCTCATCATCATCATCATCACCATCATTGTTCATCATCATAGTCATTATCCTCCTCCTCCTCCTCCTCCTCATCATCATCAACATCATCGTAAGCATCATCATCATCATCATCATCATCATCGTAATCATCATCATCATCATCATCGTCGTCGTCGTCATAATCATCGTCATCATACTCATAGTCATCGTGATCCTCATCCTCCTCCTCCTCCTCATCATCACCATTATTGTTCATCATCATCATCATAGTCATCATCATCATCCTCCTCCTCCTCCTCATCATCATAGTCATCATCATCATTGTCATCATCTTTCTCATCATCATCATAGTCATCATGCTCATTTGATCATCATTGTCATCCTCCTCCTCCTCCTCCTCCTCATCATTGTTAATCATCATCAGTCCATTGCAAATGCTTGAAAATAAAATCAAAACAAGGTGTTTACTTAACAAATGTGCGCACGCGTCCTTAACGTGTGCGCACAAAGTAGTGCGATCGCGCTTTTAGTGCATGCGCATTATGTTTTAAACTGCGTGCGTGTGTGACTTAAATTTAGAATTTTGGCAGCACCTTTTTTCCAACCAACGTGGTAGATGACTTGGCTGCTTTTGTTTTAGGTTCGGGTTGCCCAACCAAGTTGTTTGGACTTCTTATGACATAAAAACTTGTTTTGTACAACTTCTCCAATTTCGTGCATGATTTTCCATATGCCATACTTGTCCACTGTTAATGAAAATTCACACACTTGTGTAACTCTGTATGTAGATTCTGAAGATGTAATTTTTATTTAAATCTATTATCTTTTTCTATTTTTTATTTAATTTTAAATGGACTAACGTCAATCTAACACAAAAGGAAGGCTATTTGCTTCGGCTATAACTTTTGATTGGCTCACCTATTTAGAAAACGGAAAAGAACCCACACAAGAAGACACAAAGACCTACATCCTAAAAAAAATATCATTCATTGACTATGTTAAGACCAAGATGTGGTGGACCAACACTCGAACTTGACATTTTAGGGCGTCACTGACTTCCTTAATTTGAAAAATAAAAAATATAACATAAATAAATATGGAAAAATAACGCTGCACTAGACACACCTGTTATCTACAAATCTATATAATTTTTTTCACAAAATTCCATCATTTGCATACCAAACGAGTTGACCAACACAAACATTTTCATTATTTTTTGGGAAAAATATAACATACCAACCGTAGAAGAACCTCGTTTTTTGTGATTTATGCTTATTTTCCATGAATAAAAGTTATATATTCCAGAAGGTAATCCGATTGTCCATGTTTCATATTCTTACACCATATTCCAAAAAGTTGTGTAGGTACCTCTAATATTTCTTTTTGACGTTCAGATTTCTATTTTTCCAGAAGTCCATTGCAATGAACATGTCATAAGTGACCAACATTAGCTTGCACCAGCCCATATTTTTCCTTTATGTTTAGCTTAAAGCTTGTTGACATAGTGAAATGCATCTGCAAGCATGATAACAGTCAAGAAATCCAACTCTTTATGAATGTATGGGGATAAACCACAGATGTACTTCAAGACAAGCAATTTTTGTTCTTCTTGGACACCAAGTTTAGCCATGAGTCAATAGAACTCGTCGGTGTAACTATGTATGGACAGGTCTTTCCACTGCCTTAGTTGCTGCCACTTCTTATACTGTTGTTCAAGGTACTTGGGTGGATAGAACTCCTTTCAGACATATTCGACAAATTTTACCCATGTGTCTATGGGGTCTTCTTCTTTTTCCATCTTTGTTGATAGATTCTCTCACTAGTAGTGTACGGAGGTTCACATCTTCAAGGACGCAATGGTGATTTTTTTCTCTTCGGAGAGATGATTTACCACGTAGTAAGATTCCAATTGTTGTACCCAATTGTCGATGGAGTCCATGTCAATCTTTCCTTCAAGGTTCGTTATGTCCAGATTCATTTGCACTTTGAAGCGGCTGAGTTTATTGGAGTGAGGCCATGTCAAGGATTCCCTAAAGTTCGCAGTGACTCTCATGAGAATCTCACTGAAATGGGAGAACATTTCGGTTCATTGGCAAGCCAGTTCTTTTTCTATGAGTTGCTCTGTCTCGTCAGTTGCATGTCTATTATCTGCTTCTTCGACCATCTTTTCTGAAGTCGAATGAAGTGTCTCCTTGTGTTGCTGAGTTTGCGATCATGTTTGAACAAGAATAAGTTAAATAAGTTGGATGGAAGTTCTTATGTAGCTTAAGACACTGAACAAGGTCTTTCTTTGATAACAATGATCCAAGATGTGCCTAAGTGCACGCTTGGGACAATAGTCAACTAAATGAGTCAATTTCTGTCATGGAAAAAGCATATAAAAGAATCAA
>LPNX010503448.1:252065-269694 GCA_001517045.1 Pseudotsuga menziesii | reverse complement strand
TATTACATTAATGTACATGCTTATATAGGGTGTTGAGATGCTTGGGTGACTACCCGCTACGTTTAGTTACAAGAAGTTATAACGGTTCAGAAGTTCAATCGTCGCAGATCATGTTGGTATGCTATAAGTCGAGGTGAACCTGTCGAAGGCGGGTTTGTTGAGGAAAACCTATGGAAGGTGAACCTGTCAGCTGCTGGTTGGGTCAACTACTATCATCCGCAATACCATCCTCAACCGACAAGTGGTAGGACCACTCTCAACAAGAGAGTGTTCTTTCATGCAGGACCATCCTCAATGAGGATACTATCGCCTGCAAATGAATACAAGATCTCATCTGTAAATGAAGGTAAAATCACTCTCCATACGAGAGTACTATCCTACGCAAGACCACTTAGCCGACAAGTGCTAGTAGAACTTGTTGCAATCATGTTGATCGTAGGTGTCAACGATGCATGTCGAGGTCTTGAACGTGTCAAGGTTGTGTCGAGGTTTGGACTTGTGAAAGTCGACGATGAACCTGTAAGAGTGGACAAACAATGGCAACTGATGGGTGGATCTGTAATATAGCAATATATTATTTATATCTTCAAACCAATCTTCATATACTCATATATGTCACGGTAGTTTCACTCAGTGAACCTCTCACAAAGCACGTATAATTGTGGTATATTAAAGAATACCCTTAATTTCTGTAGATATTGACCCAAACTACTTTTGTTGAAACCCTTCCCAATACCTAAAGCCTACCCGCCATCCCTTTTTATACCCCAATCCTCATAAACCCCCCTACTCCCTACCCTAAACCCTTTGTCCCCTCATTACCTACAATATATTACCCTCTTTTTTTACAATTTAGAAACCCAATGATATATATATAAATGCATTGTTACATAATTTTGATATATTGAAACATGTAGTACATTATCACTATAAATTTATGGAATATAAATCATATGACTCTTAAATTTGTTAATTTATCAAAATAATTACTATGGTAAAAACAATTCCAATCATATATATTAGATTTAACCAATTTAAGGATATGCATAGTATTATATTTATCTACTTTTTATTTCTTTATGTTTAATGGATAGTAAAGGTTGGTCTTTTACGTAAAAGCCTAACCCTAAGCTCCAACACATGACTTACTTTTTCTTTGAAAGAAAAGTGTAAACACGTCTTACTAATTAAGCTCCAACTCATAACACGTCCCTTCTCTAAAAAAATCTTAAGAACCCTTACCAATTGAGCTATTCCTTAGAGCTAGATTTATCAATCTTACTTTCAAATATAATAATACAAAACAAACAAAAAGCAAGATCTCTCTTCAGCTTAGTGCAATTAACGGACCTCCATCTACAACTGTTGGAATGATCAACTACCAAAAATAATTCTAAAAACTATTAAAACCCTTTTGAAACTATGAATGTTCAAATTACAAAGACGAAAGTTAAAATGTACTCATTCTAGAGGTGGTTATTTTAGATCATAATTAGAAGACTGTGAAAACATGAAGTGCGCACAATCGTATGTCTTTGAGTATTTGAACGCCATTGAAAGAGCTTCCGCAGCTGCCATGGATGCCCGTGCCTCCTGCTCTCGACCTCTGTTATGGCGGAACTACTACACGAAGAGGGGCACGCCTCTGTTATGGCGGAACGGCCAGTACATGAAGATGGCTGAGACCGAATTATATATTCGGCACAGAATCGCCAAAACAAAAAGAAAGCAGCACGGCGTAGATCGACCCATTCCAATGGAGGTAGACCAAGGGTCGTGCATGTCATCAAACATTGATGCAACGATCAAGTATTCCACAACTGAAGCTTCTAAATTTGGAAGATCGTCGCTAAACTGGCAGACAAACTCTGCAATTCACGTAGGACGACGACCGTCTCGGAATAATATTTATCCGTCATATCAGGATGTCGTGTTAGCACGGCGGAATTTTTGTCCAGACGCCGCAATAACGAGGAACATTTCATGGAACTTGACGGAGATATTGAAACGGAGCCGCTTCATGAGGGAAATCCCAAGGCCGATTTGCCCTTAATCGTCAGCCTGCCGCCGGATATCATTTTGAGGTTTACGTGTCTCAGAATTTCGGATGAATGTTGGCACTCGGAGGCGCCCTGTTCTCCATCTCCGGCCGTAAAATCCGTCCTGTTCCGTGAATTCGACTCTGATTCTGATGATGATTGTGAGAGTATGGATATAGAAAGTGAATATGATGTTGTGTACAGAGCGCTGTTGGAAGATTTGCGAAAAAGCTCGGCGCTCTGGAGTTATATACAGCAGCTGATGTAGGTGAGAATTGCAATCAGCCTAATTTGAAGGGCCTTTGCCCTTGAATCGAAATGGCCCCCCACGATATACTGTGTAAACGCTCTGAAAATATTGATATATTATTAAATTATCAATTATTGGCTTCCGTTTAAAACTTGTTCTTACCGAATCAAAATGAATGAAAAATTATAACTTGTTATTCATTGTGAATTAAAGTTATAATCACATAAATAGATTTATAAAAACCATAAATACTATATATATAAATAAAGGCTATACCAGAATACCAGTTAAAACATGCTATCCAGAACTATCAGAGAGGCATATGAAAACAGCTTCAAAGCAGATAAAGAGTTGCACATCTATGATTAAAAAAAAACAAAAAGCTAGTAGACTTTGATAGATCCTTCACCGATCTGGATAAAATCCTTAAAATCTGTAAAGAAGAGGATACCTTCTTGAGCTCTCACTTTAGTTGAGTTTTGTAGATGTGGGAGAAGATAAAACCTGAGAAATAGGATTTCAACACAAAAATTCTGTTACACCAGTGATCCATGATCCAATATAACCACACAATGAAAACTTGTTATTTACCAAGTTTATTAAAAGATTTCAGTCTTTATAAACATATAAAAATAGAAATCCATGAACTTCTCAGATTTGCATGGTTCAGACATTTTTTTTGTTTTTATTGATCTTCATAAAGTAAGATCTAGAGTTTTATTGGGCTGAGAGTAGCTAGGTGCTTATAATCTTGTATAGAGGAGATGTTTAACTTTACACATCTAACTTTATGTGCAGGAAGAGTAGCAAGATGCTTACAATTTAGTATGGGTGAAATATAGCTTTATAAATATTCACTCACATTAACAAAATACTTACAACCCAATATGGAAACTCACCCTATGTAATTCATAAATTAAAAAATAATAAAACAAAAAATAATTAAAAAATCCATTAAATCATAAAATATAAATATAAATCCAAATAAAATATCATTAAAAAATAACCCCTCAAAAAACTGAACAAATACTTTATAAATCCACATTTAAAATAAATCTTACCTAAAATTATTGTGAATTTAATAATAAAAAATACTAAAACTTTGGGTCGCATCAAAGATTTGGCAAACAAAATAGGACTAGGTGAAAACCAGGTATTCTAATAGGACTAGACAACACTCGAAATGGTAATTTGAATTCCAATCCGCGAATTATGATACGCTTCCATTCCATTTCGAATATTATGAAATTTTCTGGTCATTTTCCATGGATTGGAGCAGCGAAAGCGTGGGCCCAATAACCTTTAAATAATAATGGCTTAAAAGTTATACGGTGCAAGGATTTTTAGGTCCTTCAACACATGATCGATTGCAAGGAACATAAAACTTAGAGGACATTTGCAAGATTTGAAGTCACACAAGTTAAATGATATGTCGAGGATGGACGAGATTAATGGAACACCATGGAAGAATGGCATGGTTTCAGGTTTTAGGCGGTTTTGAGTGATCTTGCTATGGTCCTCGAGTCCAACTAAGTTTGGTTTAGTCTAGTACCAATCAGGTAAACAAAGTGGGAAGTTCTGTTAGTGTTAATAATCCCATAGCTTGGTTTTTCTTACCGCATCTTATCTTTATTGGTTTTTTCCGATGGGTTTGGATCGGAGTTCTTGTCACCGATCGACTAGAAACAGGTCTGGTTTCTCTCCCGTCACATCATCTTTGCGTTTGGGTACCACATTATCGTCCTTTCCTGACAAGGTTGAGGGACGTGTCCTCTTTGGGGTTGAGGTTTCAGAAGATGGCAACATTTGTAATGCTGCTCCTATCTCTCCCTCCCACAATGCTTTGTACAACATCGCTAAGACTAAGCCTGTGAGGAATGTGAGACATCCGAAGTTTGAAAAAGAAGAGAAAGGTAAACCCCTCTACATCCTTAGCAGGGATTTCACCATCGATTTAGTGCCGACCTTTCTTTGCAATCTTTGGCTGGTAAGATGGAGTTTGTAAAGATTAACAGGGCGGAGCTATTGGAGTGGATTCGAGACCTTTGGAAACCCTACATTAAAATACCCCTAGAATTTTGGCCTTGGTGAATGACTGGTTTGTTTTCCATTCCATCTCAGAGGAAGATCATCAGGCGGTGGAGGAGAGGTTCTGGGTAAAGGGAAAAGATTCTCTGGTTTTGTTTCGATGGTCGGTAAACTTTGATCCCAGATCTCTTGTTCTACCGAAACATCACTTATGGGTGATTTTTCTGGGGTTTCCACTAATCTGCTAGAACCTTAATGGTTTTCGTATGGTTTCTAATTCTATCGGAAAGTTTATTCATATCGAAGACACCCACCTTTTGGGTTCTGAATGCATCACACCCCACATTTTGGTTGAGATGGAAATAGACCTTGGACTTCGGGGTGAACTGGAGATGATAGAGGAAGGAGGCACATTCGTGCAGAAGCTATATTATTGGCGTGTTCCTTTCCGTTGTTTTCATTGTTGGGGTCTTGGACATTCTAAGGTATCCTGTCAATCGTTTCTCGCTGTGGATGTTGGGATCCCAAAGCTTGAGGAAGCTGGACTAGAGTCGGCTGAAGGTGTTAAGTTCCTTTAATCATTGGACCGTTCGTGGAGAAGATTCTCAAGAGTCCTGTTGACTCCCCCTCTCAGGTTTGTCCTAAGATCGAGGGCGGTGGTGAGCGTGATGTATTCTTAGAACCGATTTCCCAATATTCTCTTGTTGTAGGTCTTTTGGTAGAGGGTTCTTTTTTTAACTATGAGGAATTTCCTCCTTTGGCTAGGGTTTCCCTCGACTCTGCTCTTTTTCATATTTTGAGTTCCCCTGTTAAGGATGATTCACCTTCCTCTCTAAAGGGTTCTTCTGATATGAAACCACTGAAAACTAATGCTTATTGTTCTCTTGATTTTGAGTTGGTTAATATCTCCTATATTAGGAGACCTAACGTTTTAGTGAGAAAGCCAAAGAAATGAGGAAATGCTCTTCCAAAACCCCCCCCTTCTGTTGAAACAAAGGAAGTTTCCTCTGTATGCCTAAACCCTTGACTTTCTTCCCTTTTTGACAAAGGCCTCCCAAAGGTTGTGGGTTTCTCACCCTTGGATTCTACTCGGGATCTTAAAGATTCAATAGCCCCCCCTTCAGTGCCCAAATGATCCTTGTGTCCTTTAAAATTCGTGGGTTAGGAAGTAGACCCAAAAGAGCTTCCCTTAAGTGTTTTTTAGATAGGACTAAGATGTGTGTTTTATTGCTTCAAGAGACTATGACAGACGGGGTCTCGACGTGTGATTACTTTTTGAAAATGAAACAGGCTTTGCATGTTTCAGCTTGGTACTCTTATGGAATGTTGGGGGGTACATTGGTGGCATAGAACCCCAAGGTGGAAAGCTTCAAAGATTATTTATCCAAGGCTGGTATTATGGTGGAAGTTCACTTACTAGGTTACGCGAAGGTTATCAGAGTTCTTAATATTTATGCTCCCTATAGAAACAGATTGGAGTATTAGGAAAGTGTTTTTGAGTCTAGAATCATGGATGGTAGATCTGTTATAGTGGCGAGGGATTTTAACCTAAATTTATCCTGTGATGAAGTCTGGGGGGATGGAAGGATTGATGATCCCATTTCATATTTTTTTAAGATCAAGAAAGAATCTGATTGATATAGTGTCGAATCTGGTCTGCCCCACCTGGTCAAATAGAAGATGTGGCATTGTGAGGTTGGCGAAGCGGTTGGATAGATTCCTCATGGCCGAGGATCTCTATGATGCTTTTGGAAATTACAGATCTTGGTCCCATTCGTTGGGTTTTTGAGACCATAAGGTGATTCTCCTGCAAATCGACATTGAAAAGAGTAGGGTTAAATACCCTTTCAAATTTAATCTTATTTGGCTTGAGGATAAAATTTTATGTGACTTTGTTAGAGAAAAGTGGTCTTCATGGTTGGGCCTTCAGTTCTCATCAAATATTTATGGGTTGACTGAAAAACTGAAAAAGCTAAAGTTTGAAGTCCAAATCTGGGAAAAATTGAAAAGGTTGAAGACCTTAAGAATATAGAAGAAATTGAAGCTAAAATTCAGTCTCTCTCCGGAGTGGTGGATGACTTATTTTTATCATTTGAGAGGAAGAAGAGTCTCTGTGAGATGGAAGCCAACTGTGCTATTTTTCTTAAACAAAGGGAAGAAAATTTGCGTAAGAAAAGCAGAGTGATTTGGTTAATATTAGGGGACAATAATTTGAATTTTTTCCACAGATTTGCAAACCAACGAAGGATTACAAATACAGTTTGGGAAATTAATTCTGATGAAGGTGAAGTTTGCTTTGATCATTATTCTAGCCGAAAGGCTGTTGTTGGTCATTTTAAGGTTAAATTTGATCATCCTCGTGGTATAAATATCTTAGAGCAACTTTCTACCCTACGAATTTTTCCCTGTATTTTTATTGAAGAAGACTATGTTGCTATAGCTAAACCAGTGACTTATGACAAGGTTGCTCATACTTTGTCTTTGTTTAGGCAGGACAAGAGTCCCAGTCCTGACGGTTGGACCATAGAATTCTTGAGGAATTTTTTTGGTCTCAAAGAAAAATGAGTGAGTCTTTGAACTAGGGTATTTTTTAAGGATTCTAATATTATACTCAAGTATAGTATTCTAGGCGATTGTTTTGGATTGAAAAAAACATGTTTACAGACAGGTAGCTGAATAATAAATATGAAACATAAAATTAACACTGCAATGTGTAAATTTTGGTGAATATTATGATAAAAAAACATATTTTACGTAAATATAGGAAATATTAGACACTAAAAATGACCAATTAGTGAATTTACTTTTTGAAAAAATCCCCAAAAATAGCTAATTAGCGAAATTTCACCCCTAAAATTACCTTGTCTTGAACTCTACGTTCCTCACTCTAATCCCTAAGAAGGAGCTTTCAGATTCCTTCAATGAATTTCAGCTAATGTCTTTATGCAACCTGCTTTACAAACTTATCTCTAAAATAATCGTTGAAATGTTGAAGCCGTTTGTGGGAAAGTTTATTTGTGCTGAACAATTTTCTTTTTTACCAGACAGACAAATCACTGATGCGGTAAGGGTTGCCCAAGAATGTCTACATTTTGCCAAAGCTTGTAAAAAGATGACTTTCTTTCTAAAATTGGACCTAATGAAGGCCTATGACCATGTGGATTGATCTATCTCAGATTGATTCTAGTGCAAATCGGATTGTCCTCTAAGTTGGTAGAATGGATTATGAGTGTTGTCTCTTAGGTTAAGTATTCGATGTTGGTCAATGGAGTGCCTTCTGAAACCTTGAAGGGTTTTAGAGGTTTAAGGGAAGCTTTTATGCTCTCACCTTACCTATTCATTTTAGCTGTAGAAGGGCTTAGCCTCCTTATCAGTAAGGAAATATCTCAAAAGATTTTCTCAGGGTTTAATGTGGCTAGAGGGTTTTCTGTCACCCATATTCTATTTGTCGACGATGTGCTCATTATCAACGGTGGATCATTGGAGGAATGGAAATTTCTACAGTCTTTATTATTATGCTTCTGGTCTAGAGGTAAGCTCAAAAAAATATTTTCTCCTATACTCTTGTATGGATATGACATTAAAATACTTGGTGTTAAATTTATTCCCCTTTAATACTAGTTCTACTAAGGAAGGCTTTAAATGTTTGAGATTTGTCATTAAGCCAAATGATTATGGACCAAAAGATTGGGAATGGACGTTGAAGTGTGTTTCCGGGAAGATTAATAGTTGGCCCTATCGTTACTTATCATTGGGAGGTAGAATGGTTTTGATTGAGTCGGTTTTACAAGGGATTTCTATGTACTGGATGGCTTTAATCTCTCTTCCAACCTCGATCTTATCAAGAATGAGAGCAAAAATCTTCCATTTTATTTGGTTGGGCTCTTCAGAGATTGGGAAATTTCATCTGGTTGCATGCAGTAGTTTATCTATCCCTCGTGATATGGGTGGTTGGGGCTTTAAACACGTAGGCCATTTCAATGCTGCCTATAGAAGGAGCAAGTCAATAAGTCGACTTGAACAAGGACTGACTTAGTCGATGAGCTGACTAAGTCAATGAGCCAACTTAGTCGATGAGCTGACTAAGTCGATGGGCTGACTTAGTCGGCCAGCAGACTAAGTCGGTCGGCTGAGTAAAATAAGAGATTAGGTCGTCCATCTAAGGTTGCATCGGTTCACCGAACCGACAGGTAGTTATTTTGTAACCGTTCTGTAAATCATATATATTAGGCTGTTGAGCTAGACAAGAACTCAGTTCAGTTCTCTGCATTGTATGGACTCATTGTAATAATATAATATGTTCTTATCTTTTGTCTCTGTTTACGATTTATATATGTTTTAGTGTGTATTATTGGTAACCTTATGTGATCTGTGAGATTACAAGATTGGTTCCGTTTCTGGTAGTACATGACTGGAATGTATACCAACAAATGACACCAGAGCAAGAGATTAAGGACTGGTGGAATCGTAAAATTGCAAACTACTTGCAGAATTATGCGCGAAGGAATAGATTAACAGTCACACAAGAAAAAGAAATTTTTTTCATAGAAACGCATGAAAAGTTTGTCGAATTAGTGCCCCAACTTTTGAAGAAATTCCTGGATGAGAAAATAGGATGGGATTAAAGAACAACAGTTGCTGGAAAAACTGATCCATGGAGGTAGAGCAAACTTGTCTGAGTGGTTTGAGAAAATCGTCGACGACTTTTGTGAGGAACAAGAAGTCGAAGACAAAACTTCGATAGAAACAGTAAAGGATAAATTTTACACAGACCTCGCCAAACAATTTCTGTGTTCCCTACTGACCTTGTTGTTCAAATTTTTGATCGAGAAAGGAGTAGCACATATCGTCGAATCTCGCCCATCACTTCATGAACTGCCAACAAACTCTAATTCAGCGGAGAAGTAGAGGAGGTGGGAAAAATTCATTGTCGAAAGGGAGTGGGAATACTTCCTAAGCAAATAGACCGAACTATCTGGGCTTTCTAAAAAGCGTCAGATAGGCTATGGGGGGGTAGCTGGTCATCTATCGAAGATAGAGTATAGTGGATCCTAGTCGACTAGAATCTGATATTAGTCACCAGTAATGAGAAGTCGACTAAAGAGGACCTCAAGAGAATAGTATCCTACGAAAGTATGTCAGACATTCAGAAAATAGAAAGGGACGAGAGACACCAGAGAAGGGACGCAAGATGAGAAAGGGCCTTAGAGCTGCACAGAGGAGAAAACCCTAGGGAGAACGACCAAGAAGAGAATCCGCTAGAGTCAGGTCATGACTGACATGAAGAGGGTGTGGAACAAGAAGCATCCCCTAAGGAGGAATAATTGTGGATAGAGCAGCCAACAACTCTCCAATTAAGAGCTCCCAATGAAGGAACAACCCTTTCCCCATTGAATCCACGTACTCGAATACAGACTATTGTCGAAGAAGACCTTCGACTATGAGCTGGTGACTTTAGTATATGGAACCGACTAGGTGACGAAACGTACCCTGGATGACACCTTATTATACGTTGACCAGTGGAAGGGAACTGGGTGACGTTTCAAGCAGCAGCCTCCCTTCGAAGTATCCACTTGCTCTTACTGACACATGAAGGAGCGCCCCCCCTGCCAAATATAGCTTTAGAAGAAATAGAACAATCAGACCTGTGAACAAATAGTTGCAGTGGACCATTGACATCATAATTCGACATCAAACGACTGCACATTGACGAGGAATATACAACTGACGAGAATGCAAGTTCTGTCAACCAGAATTCCGCAGGCACGAATACATCAATAACCCCACCACCCTCATCACCACCCCCACCTCCACTGCCACCAACTTCTGAGAGCAGTGACAGCGATTCAGACATGGGTCATGGATCAGCTCACATCCCCCTATATGAAGGAGATGAATACCCCAGACAACATTGGTTCATCTGCGAGTCGACCTAGGAAGACAACCAGGTTACAGATGAAGATAGACAAATGGCATAGTTCACAGGAGCCTTAAGGAAAAGGGCATTGACATGGTACGTGACCTTTTCAGAGAGACAACCTAGAGCGAAAAAAGCCGAGATTAAGGTGCAATTTTTGTCATTTTTTAAAACTCTAGATGCTAAGCACCTGGCCGCGAAGAAGCTTAAAACCACATCACAAAAGCTACGAGAATCCGTCCGCGACTACGATAAGCGTTGGAAATACTTACTGAGCCAATTGGATTATGTTATAGACGAAAAGTTACTAATCCAGTGGTTTCTTGCAGGACTATCGCAAAAAGTATGTCGACACATTAGTTTGGAGACATTCAAAACATATGAGGAAGTGCTAATGAAAGTTCTTCAAGTTGAGATGGACGAAGATATACCCGCTTACCCGACAGACCACAGATTGGAACAACAGCTTGAGAACGTACAGAAGTCTCTGAAGGAGTTAAGCCTCAAGAATCAGGAGATCTGGTGCACCAAATGCTCAACAAATGGCCACTCAAAAGATAACTGTCGACAAGAATATAGCCGACAAGAGGTCCGATTTGTACAGACCAAAAACTTTTGCGACATTTTCCAGTAACACGGAGATCACTCTACAACAGACTTCCCGTTTAACATGAAGAACGGAAAGGCTTCCTAGTGCGCCATCTGCGAAACCAAAAGTCATAACACTGCCGACTGTCAGTTAAACCTAAAGAACCGACAGAATTATTAGGAGGTATACCAAAAAAATGCGGTGGCACAACATCACAAGAAGAACAATCCATCAAATGATCAGAATGGACAAAGATACGATGACCGACGATACGAGCGTTGATATGATAATCGACGCCAAGGTTACAGAGGAAGAGGTCGATTCCCTGGGAATCATGACATATGCCTGTGCCGACCCATCCAGTGGTTTATATGTTACAAAGAAGGTCACCGATATGCAGACTGTCCATACAAGGACAAGACTGATCTCAAATTCTGTACCCATTGCGGAGTAGGCGATCACTCGCTTGAGGATTTCCCTACTATGTTAGAAAAAATTAATACCAAGAAAAATGTTAATCTCTTGCCTTGTGTGCAAAAACATGATGTAATAACCACTAAAAATTTACATATTGTAACTCGACAAGGAACAAAAATAGGAATTGATAACCCTCAAATTAGTAATATTAAAAAAACAAACATCTATCCTAACCCACGACATGAAAAACAAACATATAAAGAAGCATTCCATGTCTTTCAAGACATTGCACGACAAGAAGACATCGATAATAGTTGAACCAACATAATACATCAATTAATCCAACTCGTTCAAACAGACAAATCAGTATCTCAATTCATTGACTTATTGCATGAAATCAAAGGTACAAACCCTAAAAAACAAACAAAAAACATCTACAGCTTGAACCAAAAAGACAAAAATGATGCCGACCCACTTGTCGACCTGGAAATCGAAGGTTACCACGTCCGACAAGTAGTGCTCGACTTCGGGTCACAAGTAAATATCATGACTCGTGACACTTGGGAATAGCTGGGCCGACCTCGACTATATGAGTCAGGCATATACCTGAAACTAGCCGACCAAGGCCTAATTGAACCCATTGGAGTCTGGAAAAATGTTGATACGACTATCAAAGGAATATCAACCAAGGTTGATTTCGAAATCATTGACCCAAAAGAAGGAGCCAGCTCCTTCCCAGCACTAGTCGGTCGACCTTGGGGTAGAAAGATGAAAGCATCCATATCCTTGGACAAGGAATGAATCAAATTAAAAGGAAACGATCAAAATGTCATTGTACCCATTCATCCATCCCAAGGGGAACCTTGGACTAAACCTATTGATGAAGAATTCGATGTCAGACAACTTTACCAAATCCACAATGATGTAGACTACACAGAACCAAACATCCATGGAGAACTTAACTTAGGTAACCAAGACTCAATTGGTTATAACTCAGATGCTGAATTGTATGACTGGGAGATTGAGAATTATGAAACACAAGCAAGAGGGTGTTGGACTATACAAAAAGTGTAGAAAAATCCCACCTAACAGTGCTTCATAGTATCCATTGTCCCAAAAATATTCAAAAAGAAAATAAGGGAACACCCTACCTTACAACCAACCAACTTAAATACTACACAACTACCAAGGTATAAGGAGAGGGAATCACCATTCATGAATGTTGAACAAGTATCTAAAAATATTGGTGAACATGGCTGACTTCAAAGCCTATTTGAAACATTTACAGGTCAAGCAGCTAGATGGTGGGACACCCATAAGTCAAAACTGTAGACCTGGACAACTGCCTCGACGTACTTTGTCGAGAGGTTTGGAGGAAATAAGTTAACCCAACAAGTTCAGATACCTGTATTTACTCAAGGACAAGACCTAGAAGATCATATCAAAAATTGTGAAAAGGAGTGGAGAAGACTTGGATACAAGGATGAGAGAGCCTGGCCACATTTGTTCCCCTCAACCCTAGCCGACTTACCAAACAAATGGTTTAAGATGGAAGAAGCTAGAGGTGAAACTTTCTTATGGCACGAACTGAGGGAAAATTTTATTAAAGACTTCAATTTCATAACTCAAAATGAAAATATGACTGAGACATCAAAGAAAATTAAACAATTTATCCAACCGACCGAAAACCAACCCTTACAAGATCATCGACAGATAAAAGACTGTAACAATCGACAAACATGGTCAAGACCACAGTCGACCCATTTACAGTTAGAAAACGAAAACACAGAAGGAAAAATCTTCAGATGGAAATCCAACCACGTAGAAACAACAAAACATATCCACTCGATCCTGAAAATCGCAACAACTGACAAATAAGATACTGACAGAATGACTGCAGCCGACTTCCCTGCCACATTCTCACAGTTCAAAGAAGGAAGTCAATCGATCAATGAAGCTAAAGCACCAGAGTGGCTAGATGCCAAAGTAAAAACTAAAGAAGTCGACATCTCAAACGACGACCGACCAAAACTAGCAAAAATTGGTGACTACTGGAATGAACAATAGACCACAGAGATAGTGAACTTACTAAGAGAGTTACAAGATGTCTTTGCCAGGGACTATAAATACCTAAAAGGCTTAGTCCAAGAAATGGGAGAAATGAAAATTGATACTAAACCTGATGTCCGACCTGTTAAGAAAAGACCTTATAAACTGACTCACAAATACAAGGAAATAGTCAAAAAGGAAATTAATAACATGTTAGCCGTAGGAATCATCTACCCTATCGACCAGTCAGAATGGGCAAGTCCAATGGTAGTACAGCCCAAGAAACATGACCCGACCAGGCTAAGAATTTGTGTCGACTTCTGGGAACTCAACAAAGTAACATTGACAGACCCATTCCCAACCCCTTATGCCAAAGAAATCTTGAATGAAGTTGCAATACATGAATGCTACTCATTTATAGATGGATTCTCAGGCTATAACCAAGCACCAATAGCTAAAGAAGATCAAAAGAAGACAACATTTGTGTGTGAATTTGGTTCCTTTGCTTACAAAGTTATGCCTTTTGGATTAAAGAATGCACCTGCAGTGTTTTCTCGAATTCTTGTCAAAACATTCCAAGAATACATATATAATACCATGGCAGTACACTTCGACGACTGGACAATATACTCCACCTTAAAAGATCATTGCAAATGGCTCAGACTTATGCTCGAGAGATGTCGACAGATTCAACTCTCCCTAAACATTAAGAAATGTATATTTATGACTCCCATAGGGATACTATTAGGGAATATTGTCTGTAAAGAAGGTATCAAGGTCAACTTTGCAAAGATTAAAATTATTGTCGACCTGAAACCACCAGTAAACCCCAAACAAGTCAGGGTTTTACTTGGCCATACAGGCTATTACAGAAAATTTATCAGATACTATTCAGATATGACCTATCCTTTCAAAGAACTATTAAAGGAAGATCAAGAGTTTAACTGGACAGAGGAATGTCACATCTCATTTTCAAGAAATTAAAACGAAAACTAGTCGAAGCCCCCATCCTAAATTTTCCAAACTGGTCGATCAAATTCCATGAGCATATCGATGCATCAAGAATAACAAAATGGGCAATCCTAACTCAACCAGGGGATGATGGAATGGATTATCCCATAGTTTACAGCAGTCGTAAATTAAATAAGGCTGAAAGAAACTATTCGACTACAGAAAGAGAAGCCCTAGGTATGGTCTTTTCCCTCCAAAAGTATCGACATTACCTTCTAGCCAACCCCTTCACATTCTATACCAACCATCAAGCCCTGAAGTATCTTGTCAATAAACGACTCCATCATGGAAGGATTTGTCAGTGGCTACTTCTTTTCCAAGAATTTGAGTTCGAAGTCGTTGTCCAACCAGGCAAGCTAAATGTTGGGCCCGACCATCTATCCCGAATAGACAGAGGAGAGGAACCGACCGGAGTCGACGACGACTTACCTGATGCACATTTATTTCGCATAGAAGTAGTGCCAATATAACTAGAAGAAATAGCTCAATTTTTAGAAAATGGACAGGCACCTGAAGGTATGAATACCAAGAAAAAACAAATCCTAGCTATGAAGGCTGCACCATACAGTCTCATTAATGGATTTTTATACAAAATGGGATTAGACGACATCCTCAGAAGGTGTGTACTCAAACATGAATGAGACCAAATCATGCATGAAGCACACTATGGACCTATAGGAGGACATTTCCATGCAGACACAACTGCAAAGAAAATCCAACAGTCAGGATTATGGTGGCCGACGCTCCACAGAGATTGAAAAAGTTTTGTTAGTCGATGTGACAGATGTCAACGACTTGGTCGACCCCTACCTCATATAGAAATGCCCTTGATATCAGTAAAACCCAGTCTCACATTCGAAATCTAGGCCATAGACTTCATAGGACCATTTCATATCCCAACAAAGAGATTAGGTGCAAGGTATATTATTACTGCAGTAGAATACGTCACTAAGTGGGTAGAAGCTGAACCCGTCGATACATGTTCGAGTGAGATAGCTGCTAAATTCATCTATGACAAAATCATCACTAGATTCGGATGCCCACTAACCTTGATTAGAAACCAAGGGACACACTTTATCAACAAAACTATCAAAACCCTGACCGACCAGTTCCAAATCGACCATCGATGAAGTACGACATATCATCCTCAGTCAACTAAAATAAGAGATTAGGTTGGCCATCTAAGGTCGCGTCGGTTCACCAAAACGACAGGTAGTTATTTTGTAACCGTTCTGTAAATCATATATATTAGGCTGTTGAGCCAGACAAGAACTCAGTTCAGTTCTCTGCATTGTATGGACTCATTGTAATAATATAATCTGTTCTAATTCTCTCTGTTTGTATTTTTTGTCCCTGTTTATGATTTATATATGTTTTAGTGTGTATTATTGGTAACCTTATGTGATCTGTGAGATTACAACACTGCCCTATGTGCCAAACCGCTCTGAATATGTATGTTTGGAAAAGGTTTGTGGGGAAATATGATAAAGGAAGAATATTTCAAAGGGATGGATTGAATCTTTTGGATCAGAGATCGATCTATTGTAAAGTCGGCTGTTTCAACCATTTGGAAACGTATGGTAAGAAGTTTTCCTTTTATATCAAACAATCTGAGCTAGAAGGTAGGTAGGGGTATTCAAATATAGCTGGGTATTGATCCGATATGTGGGATGGGGGATAATTCTATTATTTCACATATTGATCTGGTAATGGAGCTACATCATAAGAATCTTTTTTTTTTGAAGGACATTCAGAGATATTCTGGTTTAAATTATTGGGACAACTCTTTAGAGTTGGGTTTGACAGGTGGGTGCATCCATGGAGGTGGGTTACAATTTTTGGCAAGGCAATTTCAGAAAAATGAAAAAAAGTACCCTCGATCAAGGTTTTATTAAACCCTCGATTGAGCTTTTGATAAACCCTCGATCGAGGTATCAAGAACTTGATCAAGGGTTTAAGAAAACTTCGATCGAGGTCCTTGTTAAAAAAAGATATAAAAAAGGCTATAGGAAGCCGCGACCTATTTTTCATTTTCTCTTCAAAAAGACCTCGATTGAGCTACAGTGCAACCACATACCTAGACTAAGATAGACCTAGCTACAATGCCAACCACGACCACCCCTACCTTCCGCATCGATGTTGGAGCAGAGAGGTAACACCCAAACCTTGTTTTTTGAAATTTAAATGGAACTTTATTTATTCAAGTTTTAAAATATTAGGTTAAAATTGAAAAAAATCATTGTTATAGATGTTTTTAGGTTAGGTTTTTTTTCTAATATGTTTGAAATATGTGCCGACAAGCAAATTTGTGGTTGTATATTTATAAAATTGTAATTGTAATTTGTTATTTATTTAAAATTTAATTTTTTTGTTTTATATATATTTTGTTAACTCGTAGCGTTTATGTTTCCGGTTTAATTTTGAAATGTGTGCTCATCAGGTAGAAATGCTGCCCAATTCTTTTCAATCCTCCGAGCATGCACAGAGGATTGAAAAAATTCAAATTTGTTAAATTTAAAATTTAAATTTATAGTTTGTATAAATATTTCTATCAACCGACAACATTTATACCACCAGTTTAATTTTAAAATGTGTGCCACAAAAGCAGAAATGATACCCAATTTTTTTCAATCCTTCGAAAATACATGGAGGATTGGAAAAAATTCAAACCCTAGACGCGAGACAATCATGAACCTTAAATCGACAGAAACATTTATCTAAACAACCCATATGTTTTAATTTAATTATTTTGATATATGTTCAAATATATATATATTATTAACAATTTAACTAAAATAAATTATAATTATAATATTATATTATATTAATTCATATTTATATTTCTTATAAATAATTTTTTCATAATAAATATTTCTTATATGTATGTTTTGACTTATTAGTTGACATATTTTTATTTCTTATAAATATTTTTTTCATAATAAAATATTATTAAATTTTTTTTAAGAAAAAAATAATAATAAATAAGTGTGTAAATTTGAATTTGAATTTATAAAAAAGTGTAGTTATAGAGTTTTTGGTATAATTATACAAATTAGAATTAGAATTATAATTTGTGTAATTGTAGTTTTACAAATTAATTTAAAAATATAATTATATTTTTATAATGTATATAAATTAATTTACATAATTATAATTTTAAAAATTAGTTTAAAATTATATATATATTTTTAAATGTTTATGAAAAAGTTAATGAAATATATAAATTTAAATTTTGAATTTTAGAAAATTAAATTAATATTTTAAAGATTTTTCAAAAAAAAAAAATGAAACTATTAATAAAATATATAAGTTTTGATTTTAACTTATAG